>JAEUYN010000197.1:0-107638 GCA_018257835.1 Euura lappo
CAAAAACAAGGATCAGGCTGTGAAGGAGCAGCAAACAGATAGAGGCGGTCGGTGATTCGGTGAAAAATGCGGAAGGGGAGAATCCGGGGTAATTGGTAAACCGTGAATACGATTTTCCGCGTCTCGTTCGCGGGGTGTATTCGGATCGCGGTATCTTTACGGTTAATGTGCTGCCTCCAGATCCTGGAATTCTCCCCGGGCTGTCCTTTTCTCTACTTCCTTACTCCAAGAATCTAAGAATGAAGATTATTCCCGCGACCAGACGCTAGAAGCGAAGCACGGATTCAATTCTAATTAAACTTTTAGCCGGCGTTCGGAACACCGGAAAATTACAAGAGTATAGATTTTGCGCCTTCGCACCCCCGTCGAGATCCACCCAGCATCCTTCCATCGACAAAGGGTGTATATACTATATAGGTATCTATGTATACATAAATATTATCGGAACCGAATATCTGTGCTCATCGGGAAAATCCTCAGACCTGAACGTCAGCAAGTCTGTTTACGGGTCTGGTTCCACAATACCAATCAGAGTCAGTCTGTCGTCTGCTAACTAGCTCGTTTCTTACAATCGTACCCAGCTGCTCGACGGAGGGATGGAATCTTGGCAAATATGCAATCAGCTTCTTTTCACGATTTTCCCAAAACAGATAAAAAGTGTACATTTTTTTCTATTCTTTCTCTCTACATCGGTGCAGAAGCAGAAATCAGTGGAACTAAGATTCAGAATTAACTATCTTCTATATTTGATGGGGATTTCCGTGGGGCAAAATCTCGATGGTCAAATTAGTGAAAGTGAAAAATGTAGAGATGCAATGATTACAAAATGATGAAGTTAGATTCTGAAAACTCACGGAATTTCTTTTCTTGTGTAGTGTGACAAAAATGAATTTCGTTGTTCAGATTTTCACCAATTTGAACTTTTCTGTTTGACATTTCGCTTATATTGGAGTTTCTATATTTTCCATTACAGACTTGATTGTTTTGCGCCAGCAATTGAGAGTTCCGGGAATATCAATCTCCCACATTTTTGCGATGTGGAAATTTAATTCTTCAATCAAGAAGCGTTCTGTGAGACAGTAATTTAACTCACAATCAGCGCCTATTCGCAAAAGGAAATTCTTCTCATCTTGAAATTCGCTTTTTATAAATTTCAGATTCCGGTCCGTCGAATTTTCGACCTTTTTATTAAGTTTCCCAGTTTTTAGTTCCGTGACTCTATCAAAACAGCTGGACTCTCGAGACCCTCTCTTCCCTCTCGTGGTCAAGAAAATAAAATGAAATGATAAAATAAGAGAGCTGGAAAAATAAATTCTCTAGACAGGTTGAGGAAAACTCTCGGGAAAAAGCAACCGCGCGCGGCATCGCCATCGCCATCGCCATCCTGCAACCTAATCATTTTTCTATCACCGTCGATAACTCCATCTGTATAAATGTATCGAGTTATTGGATTTACCGTGAAAATCAGAAAGCAACGTCACGAGGTCACCTCGTCTTCGGTTGGTCTTTCAAAATTCATTCTCTCTCCGATCAATTCGTCTCCCCAATTCCTCGTAGAAGCTCGCTTCGACAAACAAGGCACAAGATCACTTGACCCCAGAAAGGACGTATTTTTCTCTTCTCAGAGAAACGCGGGGTGTTATAGTCCAGAATTTATCGACCCCGAGGTTTTACGGCCTGTTATACCTACAAACCCGACATCGCGTAAAAAACCATGAAACCGATGGTCCAGGTCGCGTAAATTTACATCTGCTGTGTAAGACGAGTCACCTGCTCAGCACGAGGCCCCTGCAATGTAGCGATATCTTCTTCAATACCCGCTGAGTCCTTCCTATGCCGTAGATTACTATAAAATAACAGCTCTGAACCCATCCGACTACAAGCTTCCAGCAAACAATAAAATGCGTCAGGTTACGAGATTACAGCAACGTAGGTATATCCAGTTTCTTCTCGCCTCTCTTTACGGACCTGAATCCACACAGAGTCACGAGACGAAACGAGTCGCGCGATTTGTTACAATTAGTCAGAAACAGTTGTGAGAAATTCTGTAGAAATTGTCTCTCTGGCTCGAGATCAGGAGGTGCGGTGAGTAAGAGGACTGATTATCTGTGTTATTAGCCGTTTAACGGAAACCGTTGATCTACCGCCTGCCACTTCGATCTTTGATAATACCGTCCATACCGCGAAGTTGAGACACAGATTGCGGGGGCGGTTTGGCGGCCGATCACACACACAGTCTCAGGTATACGTAAGCTATGGAGAATCTCGTATCTCGAGATCGCAGTTCGCCGAGTCGTTCCGCAGAGCTCGTTCTCACCGTATAATTGAGTGTCGCCCGTGAAGATTGGCGATTCGTATCAAATTGCGGACGGAAATCTTGTGCTCGCACATATCGTCAGCTCCGATCGAAAACCTGGGCACCGAATAATTCACTTTTTGGCGCAATTAATCGTGTCTCATACCATATATATACCGACGGGTTAACCACTCTCAAAACCAGGTGCTAACCTTGCTGGAAAGTCAATTGAAGTTTATTGCAGTCACCTGATGTCAGCAAAGTTACTGGAAATCAGTCGAATTCATTAGAAGTAAATTGAAATCAGTCAAAGTGAATTAAAGTCATCCGAAGTCACTTAAAGTAAATTAAAGCTATTCGAAGTCAGTTGAAGTCAGTCAAAGTGAATTGAAGTAATTCAAAGTCAGTTGAAGTACCTAAATTAAAGCCATTCGTCGTCAATCCAAGTCAATTGAAGCCAGTGGAAGTCAATCGAAGTCAGTTTGTATAAATTGAAGCCATTCAAAGTTATTCGAAGTCAATTGAAGTTAGTTGACGTCAATCTGAGTAAATTGAAGTTAATCGAAGTAATTTGAAGTTATTTGACGTCAATCTGAGTAAATTGAAGTTAATCGAAGTAATTTGAAGTTATTTGACGTGAGTCGAAGTAAATTGAAGCTATTCAACGTCAGTTGAAGTCAGTCGAAGTGAATTGAATCCAAAGTCACTTGAAGTAAATTGAAGTCATCCGAAGTCACTTGAAGAATCAAAGTTAATTGAAGTTGGTTGACGTCAATCTAAGTGAATTGAAGTCATCCGAAGTCACTTGAAGAATCAAAGTAATTGAAGTTGGTTGACGTCAATCTAAGTGAATTGAAGTCATCCGAAGTCACTTGAAGAATCAAAGTCAATTGAAGTTGGTTGACGTCAATCTCAGTAAATTGAAGTTATTCGAAGTAATTTGAAGTTATTTGACGCCAGTCGAAGTAAATTGAAGCTATTCGAAGTCATTTGAAGTCAGTCGAAGTGAATTGAAGTTTGTTGACGTCAATCTAAGTAAATTGAAGTTATTCGAAGTAATTTGAAGTTATTTGACGTCATTCGAAGTAAATTGAAGCTATTCAACGTCAGTTGAAGTCAGTCGAAGTGAATTGAATCCAAAGTCACTTGAAGTAAATTGAAGCCATTCGAAGTCAATCTAAGTGAATTGAAGTCATCCGAAGTCACTTGAAGAATCAAAGTCAATTGAAGTTGGTTGACGTCAATCTAAGTGAATTGAAGTCATCCGAAGTCACTTGAAGAATCAAAGTCAATTGAAGTTGGTTAACGTCAATCTCAGTAAATTGAAGTTATTTGAAGTAATTTGAAGTTATTTGACGCCAGTCGAAGTAAATTGAAGCTATTCGAAGTCAGTTGAAGTCAGTCGAAGTGAATTGAAGTTTGTTGACGTCAATCTAAGTAAATTGAATTTATTCGAAGTAATTTGAAGTTATTTGACGTCAGTCGAAGTAAATTGAAGATATTCGAAGTAATTTGAAGTTATTTGACGTCATTCGAAGTAAATTGAAGCTATTCGAAGTCAGTTGAAGTCAGTCGAAGTGAATTGAAGTTTGTTGACGTCAATCTAAGTAAATTGAAGTTATTCGAAGTAATTTGAAGTTATTTGACGTCATTCGAAGTAAATTGAAGCTATTCAACGTCAGTTGAAGTCAGTCGAAGTGAATTGAATCCAAAGTCACTTGAAGTAAATTGAAGCCATTCGAAGTCAATCTAAGTGAATTGAAGTCATCCGAAGTCACTTGAAGAATCAAAGTCAATTGAAGTTGGTTGACGTCAATCTAAGTGAATTGAAGTCATCCGAAGTCACTTGAAGAATCAAAGTCAATTGAAGTTGGTTAACGTCAATCTCAGTAAATTGAAGTTATTTGAAGTAATTTGAAGTTATTTGACGCCAGTCGAAGTAAATTGAAGCTATTCGAAGTCAGTTGAAGTCAGTCGAAGTGAATTGAAGTTTGTTGACGTCAATCTAAGTAAATTGAATTTATTCGAAGTAATTTGAAGTTATTTGACGTCAGTCGAAGTAAATTGAAGTTATTCGAAGTAATTTGAAGTTATTTGACGTCATTCGAAGTAAATTGAAGCTATTCAACGTCAGTTGAAGTCAGTCGAAGTGAATTGAATCCAAAGTCACTTGAAGTAAATTGAAGCCATTCGAAGTCAATCTAAGTGAATTGAAGTCATCCGAAGTCACTTGAAGAATCAAAGTCAATTGAAGTTGGTTGACGTCAATCTAAGTGAATTGAAGTCATCCGAAGTCACTTGAAGAATCAAAGTCAATTGAAGTTGGTTAACGTCAATCTCAGTAAATTGAAGTTATTTGAAGTAATTTGAAGTTATTTGACGCCAGTCGAAGTAAATTGAAGCTATTCGAAGTCAGTTGAAGTCAGTCGAAGTGAATTGAAGTTTGTTGACGTCAATCTAAGTAAATTGAATTTATTCGAAGTAATTTGAAGTTATTTGACGTCAGTCGAAGTAAATTGAAGATATTCGAAGTAATTTGAAGTTATTTGACGTCATTCGAAGTAAATTGAAGCTATTCGAAGTCAGTTGAAGTCAGTCGAAGTGAATTGAAGTTTGTTGACGTCAATCTAAGTAAATTGAAGTCATTCGAAGTAATTTAAAGTTATTTGACGTCAGTCGAAGTAAATTGAAGCTATTCGAAGTCAGTTGAAGTCAGTCGCAGTGAATTGAATCCAAAGTCACTTGAAGTAAATTGAAGCCATTCGAAGTCAATATAAGTCAGTCGAAGTAAATTGAAGTCATTAGAAGTAAATTAAATTCAGTCGCAGTAAGTCGAAGCCAATTGAATTCAGTTGAAGTCAATCGAGGTCAGTCGATATTGACTGTAGTCAGTTGCATACGGTCAGTCGATGAGTGGTTAACCGCTCGATTTATACCGTGCTTGTCTGTGGAAACTGGGAAGTTGCGGAGGGTATTAGTAAAGCGGGTTTGGCCAGTTTCCATGGAGCAGCAGCACAGAACACAACTTTCGTACACGTGTATTCTAGACGCCTCTATCCACCCCGTTAACGTCAAGGGGTTCCTTGTATCGGGGGAAAAGTTTGTTTGCAACGGGCTTTGAGAGCGTCGCTGGATTCGAGGTTGGGACGACGGACCCTTGACCGTTTCATCAGAACTTCCCCACGTCGAAGTTCTTCTCGACGTCGTTTCCGTGGAAATTTGTTCATCTTCACGCTGCGGCCAGAGAGCTGCCCGTCAAAGTGTCCTCGCCGCGAGATGCGCGGGGTTCTGTGTTAGTTTCTTTATCGATAACGAACTTCTTTCTATCTCAATATCTCTCTGGGTGAGGTATATCAGTTGAGATTTCAATGGTAAAAAGCGTTCTCCCGTTTTATGCAGATGATCCATTCTACTGGAAGTGGAAGAGTCGGTAGCCTGCCGTATATATTCTACTTAAGTCTCCCTTAGACTCATAAATTTTGCTTAAAATGCATTTCTTGACGGTTCACCCTCTCCCATTTTCTCACCCCCGGAGTCAAGAAGAATACGTTGAATATATACGTTTGAGTTTAATAGTTCATTTCGACAAACTATGAATCTGCATCTGCATTCATCCACCCTTATTCACATTATTCTTATTCTATCAGCATAACTTCTTCCGAAAGTACAACATCGCCTTCTTCATTATTAATTGAGTGTGTTTCTCCGGAGCCATTAAGAAGGAGGATGCGTCTATAGACCGAGATTCAAGTGCACGTTAGCTGAAATATATCGTCTGACGTTTCTCTGGCTCAGCTTATTCGAGACAGGTTCACGCTCTAGGACACTCTGACTTAAGCTGCTCTCGGACAAAGGTCTGGCACTTGGTCACGGAATCGTGTGTCTCTTTGTCCCTAATAATAATAACCTCGATTTACAAGACTCGGAATTTAGTGATATCCAACTCTAGGTATATACATGAGGGGATTCCAGGGTACGGAAATTTACTTTTTACCCTCGATTAATATCAAATGTCTTGATAAGCCGGGTTCCGAGGAATCGTTTCGTGCCGGGCATCGAAAGCGGCTCTTTTCCGGCCATCGATCCACCGCCTCTTCGAAAACTCGGTGACTTCAGGATCTTCCATGCAAAATACACTGTCACAAAAAAAAAAAATGAATTGCAAAGGTTTGGCCCAGATGATGAATTGGCGGACTGCCAGAGGGCAGCTAGAGAAAACGAGAAAGAAAATGTAGTCTGTTAGGGGTAAGGTAACAACGCGGTTGAGCTTATAACGAAAACTTTTCTCATTTCTCACAGCTGCGAGGTACGGAAATCGAAACTGGAGCTCCGTTCGCCGGGCAATAAGCTAGGAGACCAGTTTTTAATATTGTTTCCGCGTATCCAGCTTCTAGATTCCATAGATTATGAATAATCTTCAAGGAGATGTGAAATTACGTGACCAAAATCGCGCAAAATCGTGATTAAGAAGGATCATCCTCGATTGGGTTTCACTTTTCATTCGTTAAATTGAGAAGAGAATGAAAGTGTTCATTTTCCCGAGGTGGATCCAGCGGATAACTCGTTCATTTCATTTCGACATATCGAATCGTAAGGTATTCCAAATTTCAATATTTCAGTACCGAAGCCTCGGCCGGAGTATCAATTATTCATCTCGCGGGAATATGATCAGCGTGCTTCCCCTTCCAGCTGGGGGTTAAGTGTTTCTCGCAAATAGTGTACGAATCGATTAGGGGGATCTGGAACGTTATTATTCATAAACTTCTGTCGAACACTTGTCGCTTGTCTCTTATCTCGAGCCTCCTGTCAGTTTCCTAGTAAGAAATACCTCCGCGACCCTTCAGGATGAGTTTGCGCTCTCGTTTTACGAGCACAGTCTCAACCCCTGGTCCCATGACGCCACTTTGCATCGTGGGATACAACCTTTTGAATTATACCGTCGAAAACTTTTCAAGACTTTACCAAAAATGCTCAACATTCTTGAAGCAAAGCCTCCTTTTTTTTCAATCCAACCAACCCGGTGTGAAAATTCGGAGTGGAAACCAGAGGAGGAGCATCGCATAAATGCATGTCTGATATCCTCCGGTTATCGTTTCATCATAATGTCGTAGTGCAGTGCTTCTGAAATTTCTTATCGAGGATACAGACGGATAGTTAGTCGTCTCGGTTTAATAGCAGAGTTCTAGAAGTAACCACGTGACGTTCATGCATACCTACCGACTTTGGGGTAACAACTGACGAAGAAACTTTGCCTGAGGACACGGATGAAGAGCAATTGTTCAACTGTCTGGGATTGTGTGCAGAAATTTCAACTAGACACGTAGTGCGACGAACAATTAGACAAAAGCTTGCGAGATTATGAACGCTTAGTACGAGATGAATGTTTGAGGGGACCAGTACAGCGTGATTCAACAAATTCTCTCCATTTCATTACAATCTTGCCTCTCCTTGACTGTATTTTTATTTATTCTTATTTCTCTTGTTTAACAATAAGTATTGTAAGTATTTACACATCGAAAAATTGACTTTCGAGAAATTGAATAATCGGACATGTGATTTTGAAGAAAGTCAAGTTTTCGCGATCAAGAATTCAGCCAAATTAATCTGTCACTCTGCATATATAAAAAAAGTCTGGCAATGAGTCGCGAAAATCTCAGTACCATTTGTTTCAATGGTTAGGTTGTAAAAAGGCTCTGAGCACTTTCTTGGGAGCCGGTTACACTTAAGGCGCTTAACTTACGTCTGCTAAAACGATATTATACTTTGGAGAAAATAAGCCCAGGGTATATAAGTGCCGAAGGTATTTAAAACTGGGCCAGGTGTGAGTTGCAAAAAATAATAATAACGAAAAGAGGAAAAAAAATTTAACGACAAAACGCTGTATGTGAGGAGGAGAGGAGGCTGGCTAGGTACGGGTTTAGCATTTTAAATCCTTTTCTTCCACTCACTTCCGCACGGAGAAAAAGGGGATTTCTATTCTCAGGATGAAATCTAGAGAACGAAATCGTGCAATTAAATTTAAATTCAATCCCAGGGTTAAATCGAAATCGATGAAAATCCAGGGAACGCGAACGCGAACGCGTGCTGATTCGGAAACGATAAAGGCTACCAACCTTTTTTTAAACGTTTCGCTAAAATCCTGCAATCAAGATGTTTTCCAAGGAGTCAAGACCCCCGGGTCAAGACCACCGGGCCACAAGTCACGTCTAACCGTACGCCATTAGAATTCAAATTGGTCCGATCGTAAGAGGGTACATCGCGATATCCGACCCGAATATAACCTGGGGATGAAACTGACCGCAGATTTTCCCGGGACGAGGAGAAGTCGAAGAGATGATTGGTAAAAAATGATACCCGCAGGTGCCGCTGGTCTCGTTTTCTCCTCGGTTTTAATCCCTCGTCTATAATCCGCGGCATAAATCGATATTTTCCCGCAGGTGCGACGTTGTCTGCAACAGAGTAAAACCGCGGTATTTATTCGTAGTTTCTCTAGCTACTCCCCTGGTGGTTCAATGGGCCGCATAATTTTCGACATAACGGGAAAGCTCGAGCTTTAGCGGTGCCCCCCAAATTCGCATTAACGCGTGCTATGGTACGATGGGCTCATACCGCGCGGTCTGGAACATGCGAGATCTGTAGAATCAGTTCGATACCTCCAATCGTTGTCCCACGTCGTTTTTCGCCACGTTATCTAGAATTGCAATTTGGAGGTTTTTTTATTTTATTTATTTATAAAAAAATTACCACGTGATTTCTCGTTCTTTGTTTGAAAATTGTCCTTGTATGACATAACTTGACTTTTGTACGTTTTTAAGTCGATCCTTTCATTGTGACTTAAACATAATAGTTTGGCAACTTTTGTTTATTTGAATCGTTCCTGGTTATTTCAATCTTCAATTCCATTTGTGTACACAATTTTAATAGTTTTGTGACCCCATTCAGAAAAGAAAGAAAGAAAGAAAGCGGAAAACGCTTTCGGTACGGTAATTGCATCACGTTTATGTACGAGATTGTGGTCAGCGCGCCGATTTTTCGCCTGAAATTCCCCGATGTAACCCTTTTTTCTTTTCCTTTTCTTGTTACTTTTTTCTCATTTTTATTATTCACTTTTATACCCTAACAGAAAAATTTCCATATTCATAAGCAATCGGCAGGTGCGGGGTGGCTCGCCGACACTTTCGTTCCGCGCCTTTCGGCATCGATCCGCGAGGGCGCGAGTACGCGGTCAGAGCGATTTGCGGTCCGAGTTGAGGGCAAAACGTCCGATTAGTTATAAACGGGGAATACGCTCGAATCCCTGGACGACTGGGAACCGGTTTTCCCTGCCAAATTTATCGCTCCCTTGCGAATGATTTCTTCCCCCCGTTTTTTTTTTTTTTCAAAATTTTTTGCTTTCCATTCAACTTTTACTTTATTTTCAGTAAATAACGATCCTCAAACGCCGTTTACGGTGTCGTTTGTAGATACATACCGATTTCTGCTCGGATATACATATGCGACTCAATATCCAAATCCCTACAGGCTTCCCAATATCCGCCAATAATCCTGACAGTCCTGCCAATTCTCGAAACCCGTTCTACTACCCCCTCGACCACTTCCATATCAGATTCGACTTCATGTGGGTCAAGACCTACGGAGAATTCGAATTATTCAACTCCCTGTCGAATCCATATGCGCATGAATCCTCGAGCTGTGCTCATACGTTCGTAGATTCGACAACAGAGAATCTAGGAATCGGAGGCTCGCTTTTGGAACGAGAATTCTCGATATTTTCATCCTTGATGAGAAAATGTCCACATTCGGTGCTAGTTTAACGAACCGAAAGCGATTAATTATTCTCCTTCCTTCATGAACCCAGTTTGACGTAATAATTTGGTGAATTTAGTCAATTGACGAGCAAACTGCACACGGGCTAACGGCTAGAGATCACGTGGTTTGTTTGTTAGGGAGAGACCCGGGCGACAATTGCCTCAGTAATTGCATAAAGGTACCCCACTACCACTGCCGCCACCGCTACGACTACCGGTGGGCAACCTACCTCCTCTGATTTAATTTACCGAAACAAAGCTCCTCCGCCAGCGGCGTAATCTTGGCACGGAACCTGCAGGAATACCGGAATGCATTCCGGAATCCTCGGGACCAGCCCTGGGTCACTAGGGTTCGTTTTTGAGGGGGGACTCTGAGTTGCTACGAGGAGTACCGGTCACAGAGAGCTGGCTGTTCTTTTCTGAATGCCGTTTTGTGTTCCAAAGGCGGAAAAACTAGATTTCAACCTCGAAGAATTTCCGCACGCAGCCCAAAGTGGGATATAAAAAATCTGTCACGGTTGATTGTTCGGGGCAGTAAACTGAGTCTGGAAATGTTGAAAATTGTAGAAGTCATTCCACTTCACAACTGAAGCTATAAGAATCAATAATTCCTACAATTTTCAATATTCGTTAATGAAATTTGGTATTTACGCTCAGTGTACGGAAACACGTTCAGAAAAAAATCAACAACCATTTGTGATCGATACTTCTTGTAGCTGCGACAGTTGTCAAATATTATAAATCCCGCGCTAAGTAAAAGGACCATCGAGAACGTGGAACAATTTATAATCGATCGACACGCTCACTTGGTCTCAAATGGATCACGTCACGACATCCTCTTTCTCTTTTGCTCTTCAGAGCGAATCGATTACTTGTCCAAATACCAATTACATGCAGGCTTATGTATCTCGGATGATTTATTTGCCTCTTTATATCCGCGCTGAATGCGGGGCATACAAAGTGAGCTGATGAAACAACGCTCCTCACGATCTCTTAACCGGGATGTAATCCAATGAGCGGAGCATGGATGAAAGTGATCGTGCATCGTGCAGAGATACAGAGGTCAGTTGGCTGGACTTCATTCTGACTCGATTGTCCAACGATTTTACTTGATTGCCACAATTTTTCTCGGGCCAAAAATTCTTTGTTTTATTTTAGCACAACATGGATTTGGCGAATTATTTAATTGCGTAGCAAACATCGAATGTCGTATGAATACAGAATTGTCAATGTTACCAACACGTTGTATTGACCCGTTTACCCAAAATCAAATTATCGTATAATTTCGACACCCCCGATGTTAATATTGGCGGTACGGACTCGCTGTTTACTTACCCGCGACGTGACCAATCAACAGTTGATACAAACAACGCTCAAAATGTTAGACAAGAGAAAAATATACGTCGAATGGTTGCCAGATTTTTCGATACAGTTTTTGACCTCTGAGCTTTTGCTCATCACGTCAAATAATCGCTCAATTAACTCACTCGATGAGAAGCTAGTTTTTTGCGAATCAGAAATGGCGGAGATCGAATCAGGTGGAAGCTGTGACCGTTGGCGATTCGGCACACGGAACGTCGCACACTGGACAGTCGAGAATCTCCGAGCGTCCGGAAAATTGGAATGGCTATTGCCCTCTATCTCCGTGCCTTCAGAATTTTTACGTGTTAGCAGAATTGGCTAGTTTGAAAGGTTCGAATTTTGCAGAATATAGAGAGGAATCAATGGTAGCTCAAAGTCTGATTAAAATACACGGAATTGCTATTGCTGCAGGAATCGGGATGTGCTTTTTCAATCTCTCTCTTTCTCCGTACCAAACTTGCGCTTTTCGCACTGAACTAACAGTTTGCATATAATCACTGAAAACCCTACCTCCTCCTCCTCCGCCTCCTCTCGGGTTGCAGGAAATCTAGGAAACTGAATATTTCATCTTGAACTATGAACACAACTAATTCATAAACGCGAATACATATCCCTGGGGAAACTCGTTCTCTCATTAGTCTCTGTCTTTTCGCATTATCCCAAATCTTCGTTTGATTTCAAAGACGGATGAACCCAACCTATTGTACAGTTCTGACGGATCATATCATCAATTTTGAATTATTAATACTATTCAAGAGCGACTAGGTCGTCAAAATAACAGAATTGTCGATATCGACGCGAGACCTTTGCCTATTTTTGTTTCTTTGTTTTTTAGCGAGTTCCAACTTTACAAAAAAATAATTACGAGACAGGGTTACGTATAATACGTGAGGAGAATTAGTTGGACCCTGCAAAAACCCTCTCTTTCACGTTCATGTGTGTGTATATATAAATAAGCTGTAAAACTATTGGCATTAGGCTAGGTCCCCCTTCTTTGTGGTAGAGGTCTTATTTCCCAGGATTATAAGCTTAGACGCCATCTTGTTCGTAGATAACCCCTCGGAACCAATAAATTTTTCTTTAGTCTCGGGCTTATGATCGTACGACGCGTTTCCTTTTCCTTCCTGTATCTCCACGTCGTCATACATACACATGTGTACGAACCAGAATACCACCCTGATCTGTGTAGGTCTGCACCTACTTCTCCTCCATCCTTTGGCCACCGTGCCAACGACCATTTCGTTCTAATGGTCAAACTTTACCCAAGGAGATCTTATATATTTTACTGCAGTCTACATCCGCGCAAGATATTACGACGATGTCGATGGCCTCGCGACGCCTCATTCATCTCTATCGAATTCAATACCCCTAGAATCAAAATTTGCACGTAATTTTCCAAAGATCGACGTTCTCTGCGCTTCTTTTCATAGTCTGCTGATTTTTCTTTCTATTCAGGAAGTTAAAAATTGAACTTTAGTTCAGAGGTATTGAATCAGCGATGTGAAACTGATGAAGATGAAGCTAGCAGCCAGACATTTGAAGCTTCTCCTGGATTCCACCTAACTTCAGACTCATTCGATAACTGGTCCAGTGTCACTAACCGGACACAAAAGAAATCCCATATAGTTTCAACGTGACTCGAGATTAATGGCCGCTTCCCCTTTACGCGATGGCAAATTACAAAATTACTATCGTATTCCCTCCCACTTCCGACATCAGTTGAATATACGGTCTCAATTATTCCTCCACGAAGTAAAATTTCTCGGCTAAAGTCGAGTGGTTGTTCAAGCCCTCCCTCGATTCACTTCAAGTCCCAGTCGAGGTCTCTCTGCCTCCGTTGAAGCGCCACCAGACGAAATTGAATCCCGCGTCCGTCGGCCTCAACCTCTTCTGGGACTAGACGGCATTTGCAACCTCGACGTTTGCTATAATCCACAGATACCTCGTAATCCTCGTCTACTTTACGCGTAGCAACCCTGACGCCTGTATCCTATAATCCGGGGTCATAGGGTAGAAGCCACCCCACCATTCATGAAGGCTGATTACTCACTTCTTGTACTCATATCTCACCAAATTATTCGATTACTAGCATAAATATGACTTGAAGAAAGTTGAAGTGTGTTTTTACCTTCTGTACCGTTTTTTTTTTCATCGCAACTGGTGGCCGGAAACGGTGCATTCACCCTATCCTCGAACATGCTTTCGATTCCCGCTGGAATAATTCTCGACGTCCTCTTTGTGTCCTCAGGCGTAGCTGCGTCCGTTGAAGTCCACTTCGAGAACAAGGATGGCGGGTTCTTTCTCAAGCACACACCCCGCCAGTCGTACCCCGCGCAGCCGGAGTCGATCCCGATTCCCCCGATCCTGGCGCCGGGGCCGGCGCCCCCAGGTTCGATCCTCTCGATCGACACCTTCACCGTCTTCCAGACCAGCGAGCCCGCCTCGGTCCGGGCGACTTACGGACCGTTTAGCACGAAGCAGACGGTTCCGGCGAGATACATAGTCCCGGATCCCCTCGACGCTCTTCCGGGTCCGGAGACCAGGAGGAATCTGACCTCGACGACGGCTCTGCTCGACGCGCAGGAGCTCAGCGCGAGGCACCTCGACATGTCGGCGCACCTGGTGCGCCCCAGCGTCCCCCGGGACTCGCCGGTGCTCAGGGTGCTCTTCCACGCCGGGAGCGAGGCCGGCGGGAGACGGCAGGTGCTTCTGGCCCGGCATCAGAGGGTCTGCGTGGTCCTCCACGCCTCGTTATCGGGCCGGACGCCGCTGACCGCTGCCTGCAGTCCGGACGGCGAGGACGGGGTCTGTCTGGCCCAGATCACGATCCCAGCTTCCTGGTGGGCGCCCCTGCCGCCACCCGACGCCTCGGGCAGGGTCAAGGTCGCGAAGACCCTGCCGAGGCTCGTCCAGGTCGCGTATTCCGTGCTGGAGCCGAGGACCGAAGGCGACGGAGGGTGTCAGCCCAGGGTGCAAATTCAGCCCGTCACTCCGCTCGGGCAGGTTCCGCTGTCCCCGAACAGGGCAGCCTACAAGGAACTGAGGGCCGACGAGGCTTTGACACTGTTGGTACCCCACGCCCCGCTTTATCCAAGATCGAGGCTCCACGTTCCGGCGTTTCTTCATCCCAGACAAGGGGCTCCGGTGGCTGCTGTCATCATACGGTGAGTTATTTCCGACTTGATTCGATGATATTCCGCGTCGAGGAGTTGTAATAACGCGTCGATGTTGGAGGGGGCTGATTATTCGTGTCACCGAATGCGCTCACGAAGTACGTAATCTGAGGTCCAAAGTGATCCCGTTTGACGAAATGAAAACGAGGGAAAGAAGGGTGGATGAAAATAACGGCAGAGAAAAAAGAATTACCTTATACTATCGAGTCGCTGGGTTATGGTAGGCTTCCAAATACATGAACGAAAGAGGATCTGAACCAGTCGTCAAAGAAGAAACTAGGATCGATGATTCTCTTCGAAAATGGTCAGGTCATAACGAAATGTGGAGAGAAATTAGTTCTTCATGGCTTCTTTTCAATTATCATAGCTCTGAGAGAAGAGATCTTATTTCGAAATTAACAAGTCCGCAGAATCTGGTTTAAAAAACGGATAAATTCCCCTCTTTTATCTCCTCCACAATTTACCGCGTCCAGTTCTACTTGGAGCTCGTTACGTTTGATTAGCTCTGGCGAGTGCCCTCCTGAATTCTTCGAACTGATCGGATTAGATTAGAGAGTGGCAGCGAACGATCAAAAGCTCGCGAGTCAGAGAGAGAGAGAGAGGGAAGCAGCGCCCTGGGGAACTCGGGAGAGTTTTAAAAAAATGAACAAACCGATAGACTACACACTACGTGGTCGTGGTCGTGGCCGCAAGCCCCTGTCCGAATGCGGTCCACTCGATTTTGGAACTGATTGTGAACAGCGGCAATACAACATAACCGGAAATGGGGGTGTGTGCGAAGTTTACAGCTACGTGTGTATGCGGACTGCGACCAGACAACTACAACTACACCGAGGATGATTTACGCCGAATTCTATATCGCTGTGTCTATCCGAATTCACGTCCAGGCTAAGTTTGAGGCTGATTAAGAGATTCATTAAGACTAGTTGAGAGGCCCAAAACCCTTTTGCCCAAACCCACTTTTTGGGCTCAAAATACAGTCGAACGTAAGTTATTCTCCTTTATCGTAATTCGCACTTCTGCGATACTCCTCGAAAAACGTGTGAATGAATTTTCACCGTAGTTTTGTACAAAACTGTTGGGACGTTGAGAAAGATGGGGTGGGTTTAGCAAAGTACCAGATCCCAGCCGAAGGGGTTGATCGTCAAAGTTCGGACTTGGCGACGGCTGGCAGCCGGTTGCAACACCCACATTTTCTTCTTAGGTAGAAAACCGTCGGAAATCCGAGTCGCAACTTTTTGAAATATTACTCGATATTCGAACTGTGAGAAAAGTTTTTCTCCTCCTCATTAAATATTCGACACTTTTCTCCTTAGGTTGGATTTATTCTCCGCTATATTTAGCCGAGACCGAGAAAAGCAGAAAGGGCTGCTCCAGATTCCTGGCAAACACATCAGACCGGGTATAAAGAGAGACCCCCTCGTTACAGAGACAGGAAATCGTCAGGACAATTACCAGACAAAGCCTACGCGTTATATTTCAACTCAATTGTGTAATTTGCATGCAAATTGCCAATCGATATTATCACGGCGTGAAGGGCACATGTACCATGTATGTGCTGTACACTTTGAGGGCGACTGCACATCAATCAATCATCAAGCAAACAGACGCAGTTCAGCTTCCCCTCTTCGTCCTAAGACCACAAATCTCAGTCAGACGATGGTCAGGGCTTCCAGATTCAAACTAATTGCCACTAATCATGGAAAAGATTATTAGCGAAAGACTGACATTTCTACTCGAGAGGATATTCACTCCTCAAATTAACTACATCATGATTTGAAATCATTTGGAATTCATCACTAGCTTTTATCAATGTAATTGATGCGGTCTTATGGGTTCATTGTTCGAGCTTTTTGGACTGTACATGTTTCTGATTCCAGAAGACTCGACTGGTTTAGTATTTCAACAAATCAAATTTCGAAAGATGGATTTTGGAATATGTGCAAAGTCAAAATCGCTCTGCTCGAAATCGTTATGAGAAAAAAAAGCTTCATTTTGGGGTTTCGAAAATAATCGCAGTTTTTTCTTCTTCACCCCCGAGATTCCGTCTCTCGTCGCAATTTCTCGAATCCCGGCATCTGCATTTCCCCCAACAATAAGTACAACAAAGTAAGTAAGTAAGCAAGCTTTGGGTCCCTCGTCCACCGTAAAAGTGGAACTTTTTAAGATCGCGTAGTTGAGTTGCAGCCGTCAATCCCCCGGCTCAATTTTAATTTCTCCCAGCACGCCGGAGCAGCTGGGGCTTCTCGGTTCTCGGTTCTCGGAGCAGGCTGGTTCCCTCGTAAAGCACGATGGCGATTACAGGCCAAGGAAGTAAGAAACCTCCTCCGTTTTCCCTACCTCGCTCCGGTAGGCGCCGCGCCGAGCGAAGATTTTCCCGGGAAACAGAGGACTAGGTACCCGCCACCCGGCGTGAGGGTGGATGGAAAAGACGTCGCGAAACGCTGGGGCGGAGAAGACGTAAATCCTCGGTAACGAGAGGGTCACCCCGGTCGACGACAACGTGGCGCTCCAGATATCGTTAAGTGGTATTACATTTTATACGACCATCGAGGGATGGAGGAGGGGGGAACAGACGCCCTTATTTATTTATGCCGCTATCATGATCATGACGAGAAATTCGAGTCCAGACGTTGCGATCTTCTGTATATCTCAATGTTCAGATTTCTTGTTACCGATTCGATCCTGGGTTTGTTATTCAACCCTTGAGAACTCTGCGGGGTGACATACCACCTTCTACCCCGAATTATCCCCCGCTCTATCGAGGTTGGATTTAACGACGTTAATCCGAGACCGTATTATAGGCCTGATCTCAGAGATATCCGAGGTAGTTACCTTGGCTGTTTAGCGCTGAACGATCACGCGGAAAATATATCGTTTGAACCTCGTGTACCCAGGGGGGTGGAGACTCCATGATCTGAGAATATCAGGACACATTTTTATTCCCGTAGGAGTTTTTCGAATTTTCGAAAAACGAGGCACCAGAATTTGATGATCTTGGTCCCAAAAAACATGTTATCTCTCAGTTTTTCGAATCACTGACCCCGAGTTTCAGGTTGGGCTTCCAAACTTTAATTTTGAGCGCGACACGAGTTTGAAAACTGGAAAAGCCAGTCCAAAAAGGCTTGTTTTTATTCTCCTAAAAGAAAAAACCGGTGAAAGCAAAGCTAATAAACGGGTCAGAATTCTGTGAAGGGTATCGAGGCTCCGGACGAGGGACTCTGAAATTTCGCATTAAACTATACGGTAAGTCGCGTGCACGACGTTTTGCAGTTAACTCTATTACTCTGCACGTCCTCGTTAGTCCAGAGGGAAGACAAGTTGACAACGATACCAGAATTTCAAGCAAGTAGGTAATTCCCAGAGGGGATACGCATGACGGACGGCGTCGCTGAATCCTGTGATATTTTCGTACCGAGGGTAGTAAAATGGCAGAGTTTCGGTATCAACTTTAAAATTATTTATTCCAACGTCAGTCGGAATCGCGCGAGTGTATTTCGAGTTGCCGTACATTCGGCGTCTGGGGGTCGACGTGTCAGCTCGAGGCTCGAGGTAAAAAGGGCGGCGAGATATATTTATAAAAGTCACACGGTTCAGGGTATAAAAAAAAGAAAGAATTTGCAACGAGATCACGTTCCTCTTTTGATTGTCATTATCGGACGGGTATCGGCCCGATCGATAATCGAATCGGTGACTTATTGGGTCTCTTCACGCCCCGGTCCATCCCAAAAGGAAATCAAATCGATATTGATGGCCTTCCTGTGACGTCCTCGTTACCGAAAAGCCCACCCATCTATTTTCTCCTGTCCAAAAGCCCCCGAATATACCCACAGCCATTCGACCAGCGAAGCCTTTTTCCACGGGAGAAACAAAACGCGGTGGAGATTTTCATTGTGAATCAAGGAAAACAATCTATAATCAAATTAATGATCTGCAAGTCAGAGACGCAGTTGACTGAGAAATCCAGGGGTCAGAAACTGCGACAATGTTAAAAATAAATGGGAGACCGGAAGGACCAAACTTGAGCCCTTTTATCACACTTGTTACACTGCGGAGTTACTTTTCTTCATCACTTCCACGTTTTTATTGTAGAATAAAGGAAAGTCAGGTAGGGATCAGAAAAAGGGTCGTTTCCCTTATCGTTTATCGTTGTTTCAGTTCTGCTCAAAGGTGTGTCTTTATATTGACACACGCTTTGTGGACAGACGACAATCCCACTTCCGTTCCCTTTGTTTGTCACAATCTTTGCGGCAGTGCTCAAAGGACCAAAAGGCGGAGAATACAGAGAGGGTGTATCCTCGCACTTCGGGTATCGACGTTCGGGGTGGTTGAGCTTTTCGCGGAACCGCAAAGAGAGGATATAAAGTGGGTGCGGAATTTTAATAAAACGTTAAACCCGATGGTCTTTGAGGTGGGACACAACTTTGCGGGGCAGAAAAGAAGAGGAGACTTAAAGTCGAATTCAAGCCGAAAAAGAGAGTCGGAAATTGTGTCAAAAGCCGCCGAAAAGGGACCCTAAAACTGCGCTTTTTGGCTCTCCAGTCCTTTTCTTCACCGCCTCCGACCAATTAATTTTTTACACTTTCAACCTCTGGCACCGTAGCGTACCGGAGGACTTCGAGTGCGGTTAGCTGTCCCCGAGCCTCCTGTCATTACCACATGTGTGCTCAAGAGTGTTTACTCGGCGAGAAAAAGGGGGATAAAAAAACGCATAGGGGGTGCTTGCGATTCTTGTATGGATATAGCTACTGAAAGCTGCACCACGTAACACACTACTTTCCGACTCTGATGTAGTACCGTAAGAGTCGTGATGGTGAGTGGAGGCACTTGGAAACATTGATGCCTCCCTGTTTATACAATCAGAGGGACAACGAGTTCTAGCTTTGAACCGCTATCGTGACTTTTCTTGCTTGCAAAGTTGGATCGTGTGATTTATCCAGGAATTCAAACGAACCTTTCCAATTTTCTGTCGTAATCAATCAACCGCTCGACTAGTGGATTACGTGATGGATTTCAAAATCGGATACATGATTGACTGATGCAATGTGGAATTTTGAACCAAAGCTGGGTTCAATTTCAAATTTTTGTGTAATTGTTCGAAACGACCAGAAATATAGATTTACCATTCATATCCTTGATCTATTCTGTCCTATTCCACTCATCTCTGACGTTTGTTTTGTATTCTAAGACAATGACTCTGGAATTGAAATGAAGAGAAAGAAACATATCATGCATGGTGACATGAAATTCTGAATTTATTCAAATGATACAATATAAATTTTAGTGTTCTTCAATATCGACTTACAAGCATCCGGCTCGATTTTCACACACAAATCAATATCTTACAAACGGCAAAAGAACTTGATATCAGGGTACATGATAAAGTTTCAGCAGACTTATCACATAGACACACCGTAAGAAGCACATTTTCACCCCGATAATGAGAATGACCGAGAGGATTGACGTTTGCATCTTATCGATCCATCAACTTCACGGGATATACGAATACCTGGCCAGAGCTTAGTCAAAGCTAGCTGATAGAGGACAGAGTAAGGTACTTCGATGTTAGGTCTGCTATGTTGAATTGCTTTCCACGGTATCATTACCGCAATATTATAGCTCAAGTGTTTCAGTATATAGAAAATGGAAACTCGCCAGTCAAATGCGATCATAAAATCCTACGAGCCATCTAATTCTGACCGTTCGTACCTGTTCTGATATCTCGTTTAATTATCTATTTTCAGAACCAAAGTAAAATCTGGAGTGCGAATATTAGGCGCCACCTCGAGCAGCCCCGATTGGACAGTTACTGCTGAAGTTAATGGGAAGTATACAGCTGCTACCTTCACGGCAATACGAAAAGAGAACGTTCCACGTCCGCAAAATATGTGAGTACAAGAATTATTCGATCTGTTTTGAACATTTTTTGAAACGACAAATCATTTATTAACAAGACAAATTCGCATAATGACGACACCTGTCAAATTGTAGGCAGCGAGTGTCGCCGTGAGATTATAGGAAATTTCGAATCTACTTCGATCTGAAACCTTCAGTCATACAGTCGCGAGTTGACGTACTCTTGTCTCGTTTGCTCAAGCTGTTGCTGTTGCTTTTGTCGTTGCTGATTCAGCTCCGTCCTCAGGTCTTGACCGACCTGAAACTGGAGTCGCCGTTGTTCCAGTTCCTGTTAACGTAGGTCCGATTGGATCTGCTTATTCCACTGACTCCTCCAGCTCCAATAGGCCGATGACCGATTAGAAAAACAAATGCACATGACTTCCTATAACAGATCGACGATCAGAAAAAAGAACCTATGGAGACACGGCTTCAGAACCAGATGCAACATCAGCAACAAACGCAACGTAATCAGACGTCGCAATCACCGCAAGAATGAATCGTCTCCGACGTTTCGACGATCATCTTGTTCTGTTTTTCAAATTCATAGAAAACTTGTGTCGTAATGAAGGATATCTTTCCCGTGTAGAAATTGTGTCCGGGCGCCAAGTGGGGCCAAGTTAATTTTCCTCGTTATACTTTTGGCCCAAGTTTGGTTGTCCGTATAGGGCCAATATCCGAATGTCACGCTTTTTTTGTTTGGCCCCATACGGGTTCTCTAACTTTGGCCAACATTGGTAGCCAAACAAGGGCCAACTTTGGATCCCGAAATTGGGCCTGTATACGTTGACAAACTTGGGCACAAACTGGCCGATAAACTTGGACCTAGAATATACGGCAACCTTGGGCCTTTATTGGCTGTATTTTCCGATGCCCCATCAATTATAAAAATATTTCAAAAAATTTAGGCTGGAAGTTCTTCTTCCGGTATCACTTCCAAACGATCCGATTTCAATTAAGTGACGATGATTCACTTTTTTCTAATGAATCGCTGAGTTTGATCAAATTAAAATTTTCATGTCCGCCACCGGTCTCGAACCTGCTACCCTCCGATCTTCCACTTATGAATCCAGTACGCTGTCCGCACGACCACCAGGTCTTTGTTAACATCGAGCTACGAATCAAAAATTTATAGTATTGGGAGGAACAGTGGACACAAACTTGAAAGACTGACGATTATAGTTATTTAGATGAGCAGAGAATGTCGCAATGTCATAATCATATACTTTCCCATACAACCCAACTAGCCCAAATTAGGTCTAAGCTGGGCACAGGCTTGGAAACTCCGGACAAAATCAATTGTAATGCCTGGATGAACCCTAGAACTTGGCCGAAGTTTGGTAAAGGTCAGGAAATTAGCCTGGACAGAATAAACTTGGATACCCAAATCAGCCCCAACTTGGCCCAAGTTTGGCTAATGTTTGCGGAATGTAGTTAAATTCAGTTTGGAATTACAAATAAGCCCCCATTAGGTCCCAGTTTGGCGCGAGTTTGGACAAACCAAACAATTTCGGCATCAATTGATGGGGATTTCCCGAGTAGGGCCCCGCTTGGTCAAAGGTGTGCGAAATGGAGTTAAATTCAGTTTGGAATTCCAAATAAGCCCCCGTTAGGTCGCAGTTTGGCGCGAGTTTGGACAAACCAAACAATTTCGGCATCCATTGATAGGGATTTCCCGAGTAGGGCCCAGCTTGGTCAAAGGTGTGCAAAATGGAGTTAAATTCAGTTTGGAATTCCAAATAACCCCCCGTGAGGTCGCAGTTTGGCGCGAGTTTGGACAAACCAAACAATTTCGGCATCAATTGATAGGGATTTCCCGAGTAGGGCCCCGCTTGGTCAAAGGTGTGCGAAATGGAGTTAAATTCAGTTTGGAATTCCAAATAAGCCCCCGTTAGGTCCCAGTTTGGCGCGAGTTTGGAAAACCCGAACAATTCTGGCATTATTTACTGAGGATTTCCCGACTAGGCCCCCGCTTGGTCAAAGGTGTGCGAAATGGAGTTAAATTCAGTTTGGAATTCCAAATAAGCCCCCGGTAGGTCCCAACTTGGCGCGAGTTTGGAAAACCCGAACAATTCTGGCATTATTTACTGAGGATTTCCCGACTAGGCCCCCGCTTGGTCAAAGTTGTGCGAAATGGCGTTAAATTCAGTTTGGAATTCCAAATAAGTCCCCATTAGGTCCCAGTTTGGCGTGAGTTCGGAAAAACCGAACATTTTTTGCATAAATAGATGAGGACTACCCGAGTGGGCCCTAGTTTGGCAGAAGATTGGCAAAACCAGAAGAAATTTAGTCTGGACGGATAAAGAAGGCCCAACTAGGTCCCACTTTGGCAGTAGATGGGCAAATCCGGACAAAATTAATCCAGGATTCCTCAAGAAGCCCTGCATAGGCCCCAGTTTGGAAACAGTGTGGAACCCCTGTTGAGGAAGCCCTGATTACGCCTGACCGGGGCCCTTTCGTCAGTCTTGGATGCCTAACCAATTTTCTACACGGGTAAGCGAACCCAAAGTAGGCCCCAGTTCGGCAAAAGTTTGGCAAAGCAGGATAAATTTAGTGTGGCCAGACAAGTTATCACCAATCAGGTCCTACTGTGGCGAAACTTAGGGAAACCAGGACAAATTTAGATAAGCTTGATATGTAATCCCAAAGTAGGCCCCAGTTCGGTAAAAGTTTGGCAAAAGCAGAATAAATTTAGTGTGGCCAGACAAGTAAACCCCGATCAGGTCCTACTTCGGTGAAACTTAGGGAAACCAAGAAAAAATTAGATTGGCTGGAAAAGGTAAACTCCAACAAGGCCCCAGTTTGGCGAATGTTGAGCAAAAACATAACAAATTAAGCCTGGACCGCCAAGCTCACCCCAGTTAGGCCCCACTTTGGTAATCATCAGGCAGGCCTGGACAAATTTGATTTGGAATCCTAAACGATGCCTGCATAGGCCCTCGTTCTGTAACAGTGTGGAAATCCCTATTGAGGAAGCCCCGGCAACGCCTAACTAGAGCCCAATTTTAATCTAGGATGCCCCACTAATTTTCTACACGGGTTCTTGTAATTGTTTCCATAGTTTCATCTCACTGTCTAATTTGTTGGATACCAGTTTCCTCGTTGACTGAGTAGAATCCTCTTCTTCGTCCAATGAATCGAGTGCAACCCGATGTTTCTAAAGGTCACGAATGATATCCTGATATTGCTTCGATTCTCTTTTATCTTTCGCCGGAAAACTTCCAAATGAAGTCTGCGGGCTGTAGTTTTGATCGATGGAAATCGTATTCGAAGAGGGAACCTCATTCAGATCCGTTGTGAAACGTTTTCCATCCTCATTGCTCGCCAGGTTATCGAAAAATATTCTGCCTAACTTTTAACGATTCTTGGATGTATTGTACGATAAGGGAATTTCGTTGGTGGTTTATTTTTTCTCCCCTTACCACAAGTCCCTGGAGCCCTCGAACTACGTTCAACTTGGTAGTTTCGGGTTTAATATTACGTAACTACCTACCTCGACAAACTTTTCTTTCAAGGGTTACCGAAGAAGAGAAAAACACGTTTTCGTACAACTCTTCCAAGTTTAACTTTCGACATTGTTTTAGTACAAATATTTCCTACGTCAGTTTCATTCCTATGATTTTATTTTCGCAACTACAAACGTTAAGAAAGTAACTGGTTGAAACAACGATTGAAATGCAATTTACGAATGTATGTCGGCCACACGTGAGTTACAAACAACTGGTAACTCGTTCAAAAGTACCCATCAATTCGACGTGGGTAATTGAGCGAAACTTTCCATACTTTTTCTCGCGATGGGAACGGAGTTAATTCGCCGATAGTTCAGTGCGTTGATTGAGTATCAGGACAAGATTTCACCCCATGTCGAATACATCCCTCGGAATTATTGACTAGGCGTGAAAAATTCCATTTTTGAATTCAGTTCATTCCTAATTTGGCATCACTTGAACTTTGAACCATTGAACTAGATGAACTATTTATCTGCGGTATCGCAAAATTATCATATTAACGTTAATCACATCAATTTATAAATGACTCTCTCATCTTACATTTAGCTGATAAAAATTGCTTTTCTTCGTTAAGAAGTATAAAGTCTGGTTAGTTTCCCCGTGGAAAGTACTTCACCCCAATTGCCTACGAGGTTATCGGAAAATATTCTGTCTAACTTTACAAAATTCTGGATATATCGTACGATAAGAGAGTCTTTTCTACATTTTTCACCAAAACTCTCTGGGGCCTCCGAACCACGTTAAACTTGGTGGTTTCGGATTTAATGTTACATACGTATATACCTATACCTCGAAAAACTTTTCTTTTAAGGGTTCCCGAAAAGTCAGGGATTTTTTTAACTCTACAGTGGCCACCGTGTTCTAGATATTATTTTAATTGTCACTTACCAATCGATGATGAAAGTGTAATCATCGTAATTTATGGACTCAAAAAAAAAAAAAAGACGAATTGATGATTCATGACCATTTATTCTACTTGATGCATAGGAAAAAGTTGACGTAGTTCTTCTCTTTTCACTTATATGAGAAAAAAGCCATTTTATAATAATTTTTTTTTTTTAGCAAGACTCATTAACAACTTAACCACTTAAATTATAACGATTTATTTCGAATCACTTCAGTAATCAGAATTTCTGGGGCTTATCTAAAATTCATATTCACGTTTTTTAGGGCCATATAGGTACTAATTTTATACTGTATATATATACTAAAAATTCAGCCTTTTGGGTGTGAAATGCTTGTGTTTTGTTTCAGAATAATCAGAAGATGTATTCTTTTCGAAGTTTGTGATATCGACAGCAAAAAAACAGGTGTTCAAAAAATTATGCAAAAAGTCGCATTTATTCCTACGATTCAGCCCTAAAACATATTAAATTATTTAAAAAAGAAAAATAATTCAAGTCGAGTGAAAAGTCGTGTGCGATAATGGTTGAAATTCCCCGTATTCAAGTCGGTATATGATATCCACGTATTACGACTGACATAAAATTTAACACGTGGTCGTCGATACGCCTTGATGGATCCCAGCGTCTCTTCCATGTCGGACTGGCTGCTACTGGCCAGGCGCACCAATCTCCACAATTTTATAAAGTATATATAAAAACTCGTTTTAGCATTGAAAATGCTTCTATTAACGGGGCAATGTTATAGTTAGGTATAGCGGGATCAAATGTTGAAATGCAACAAAAAGGCGTACGTCACGGAAGTAACAACAATGCAGATGAAAAAGAGTTTGCGAAAGATAAAAGATGGCAAAAGACGAAAGATGGACAAAGATTATGACACAGACACGTTTTCAAGCTCGTTTGTATCTTCTCAACGGTCTATCGTACGAGAAAACATGCCTGAATCTTTTTTGTAGAGAATACAATAAGCTTCAAAATTGATCCCCATCAATTTTTACCTTGAATCAACCGGAAGTGAGTTAGAGCTGAAATAATGAAAGTTGTGTTGCTCGACTAGTTTTTGAATAATTATTACAGACACACATTCGAGCCCGTGGATCTCCTCAACCGTCTGCCATAGGACAAAAAATGCCTGAATCTTTTTTGTAGAGAATATAACTAGCTTCAAAATTGATCCCTGTCAATTTTCACCTTGGATCAACCGGAAGTGAGTTAGAGCTGAAATAATGAAAGTTGTGTTGCTCGACTAGTTTTTGAATAATTATTACAGACACACATTCGAGCCCGTGGATCTCCTCAACCGTCTGCCATAGGACAAAAAATGCCTGAATCTTTTTTGTAGAGAATATAACTAGCTTCAAAATTGATCCCTGTCAATTTTCACCTTGGATCAACCGGAAGTGAGTTAGAGCTGAAATAATGAAAGTTGTGTTGCTCGACTAGTTTTTGAATAATTATTACAGACACATATTCGAGCTCGTGGATCTCCTCAACCGTCTACCATAGGACAAAAAATGCCTGAATCTTTTTTGTAGAGAATATAACTAGCTTCAAAATTGATCCTTGTCAATTTTCACCTTGAATCAACCGGAAGTGAGTTAGAGCTGAAATAATGAAAGTTGTGTTGCTCGACTAGTTTTTGAATAATTATTACAGACACATATTCGAGCTCGTGGATCTCCTCAACCGTCTACCATAGGACAAAAAATGCCTGAATCTTTTTTGTAGAGAATATAACTGGCTTCAAAATTGATCCCTGTCAATTTTCACCTTGGATCAACCGGAAGTGAGTTAGAGCTGAAATAATGAAAGTTGTGTTGCTCGACTAGTTTTTGAATAATTATTACAGACACACATTCGAGCCCGTGGATCTCCTCAACCGTCTGCCATAGGACAAAAAATGCCTGAATCTTTTTTGTAGAGAATATAACTAGCTTCAAAATTGATCCCTGTCAATTTTCACCTTGGATCAACCGGAAGTGAGTTAGAGCTGAAATAATTAAAGTTGTGTTGCTCGACTAGTTTTTGAATAATTATTACAGACACATATTCGAGCTCGTGGATCTCCTCAACCGTCTACCATAGGACAAAAAATGCCTGAATCTTTTTTGTAGAGAATTTAACTAGCTTCAAAATTGATTTTCGTCAATTTTCACCTTGGACCAACCGGAAGTGAGTTAGAGCTGAAATAATTAAAGTTGTGTTGCTCGACTAGTTTTTGAATAATTATTAGACACATATGCTACAGATACAGGTGACATTTTCAATGCCGTCAGAGGCTCGCGTTACACACAAGGTAGATTGCAGACTTTATTAATACTGTTTCTCATGAACGAACACAATACATAAAATTGTAGGAAATATTTCAACATAATATTCGAGTACATTTAACACTCTCACGTCATCATCCCAACTTTGATGAAATTCATTTTTAATGAGTATGTAATAGTGTGATTAAATTCGTCGATAATCAAACGAGCGCGAGTCTGCAACGTCCGTGTCTATCACGACGATAAAATTTCGACGCACAAGGCTTCTGGACGTCGACCTCGACGTCATCCACTCGAGGACCAAAGCCGTCAGGCTCGTCAACGCGTCCCTCGACCTCCTTCGCCCCAGGCGGAACCTCCGGCTTCTGGTCATCCCACATCCAACGAACCTTGGGGGGGTTGTCATCCTCGAACTCGTTCGACGAATGCATAACCCTCCACGCCATACGCTTCGTCCTGACTTCCGCACCACCAAAACGACGATCTATAGCCGGCTTATCGACGGGCTGTTCCGTAATTGCTTCCGGTTTCGCAGCAACAACGGTCGTCGATTCCGCGTCGATCTTCGTTGTTTCTTCCGGTTTTACATGACTTTCCGGTATTCTTTCCTCCGACGATTCTTCCGAGGAATCAAAACCGCAGTCCGGGATATCAGAGCCGAAAAATCCTCCGTCAGAATCCGAATCGAAGCTAGCGGACCTTTCGGGTCTCTCGTGATCTTCATCCGATTCGAAGGAGCTCTGCGCGGCCCAGTCAGGCTGGAGATAGTCGCCCTGATCGTCTTCTCCCGTGATTTTGTCGATCTCGTTCGTTTCCCTCGCGTCCTTCAGCCCCTGGGGGACGACGAGGTCGAAGATTTGAAAATTACGGATTTCCGCTTCTTCGGTGATCGGGGGAAAGCCGTGGGCCGCGGAGGCCAGCGCAGTAACGAGCAGCACTGTTTTCAACATCCTTTCGCCGCACGAATAACTCCGTGACTAATTCTTCCAGCGCCTGTGGCAACGGTTATATACGTTGAGAATGACGTGGTAACCAGTTATCACAGGAACGGAGTAGATATCAGATTCAGTCATACGCCGAGAATTGTTCATCGTTTTGTGTTATTTGAGTGAAAAAAAGTAGAATAGCGAAGACTGACCACAGTGTGCACTGTTAAAAATATCTTGAAATTTCATATTTGTGTCTTACTATTGAAAACAAGCGGGTTTGGGCTGACTATGAGCCAGCCTTCGAACTTCCCGTTATTTATTTGGTTCTCAGCTATTTTGAAATTTGTAAATCTGACCTCAGATTCTCGATCAGCGGTTCAAAAAACCTTCGAGTACAAATTTCCGTAAGATTTCGAATGTTTTTAGTATTTTTCCCAGCAAATCGGACTCGCCATTTTGAATTTCGCTAATCTGACTTCAGATTCGTGATCAGTGACCCAAAAAACCTACGAGTACCAAGTTTCATCCGAATCCAAATGTTTTTAGTTTTTTGCAGCATATCGAATACGCCAAATGAAAATTTTGCAAAACTGACTTCAGATTCGTGATCAGCGATCAAAAAAACCATATGGTACCAAATTTCATTGAAATCCGTTGATTCGTTCTCAAGATATCGTCATTTTTGTTGCATTTTTTAGAATTTTGTTATTTGAATAGTTCAAAAAGTACTAATCCAATCGAAGCCAAAATCTAATCAGTTCTCAGTTGAGAAAAGCCCCGTCGATTGAGCCCAAGTTGATCGAAATCCGACCACGCGTTCTCGAGATATCGCGCGGACAAAAATGTGGTCACGCACAAATGGTCGGAGGTGATTCTTTGGACCTCGAAACGTGAAGATTTAGTGAAAACTCAAATTTTCATTTTCGGGGTGATCACATTAACTTCCTTTTTTCTCTGAAAACAGAGAAAAGGGAAGTTAAAAAAAATGCTGAGTGTTCAATCACTTCATCCTAATATTGATATGGTTCAATTAAATTTATGAACACATTGTTCACAGGAAGTTCACGACCAAAATTTTTCACATTGCATAAAGAAACGCTTTTCGCTTCCATATCGATACAAATTTTCCACTTTCAGACCGTTCAGAAAAAATTCTCTGTTCAGAAATCGAATGAATAATTGATGCAGTTGTGCCAGGTTGTAAAAGGAGATGATATTCAAACTGCGGTTCTTTTTTTTTTCCGATTTTTATCACGTTTATTGTTCGATTCGTTACCGAAGTACCATCGAGTCCGTAATATCACGGTCGCAATTTCGAAAGGGTCGATAAAAAATGCAATTTTAGTTCTGTGATGGGTTGTTAGTGGAAAAATACCGGATTCGATTCAATTACATCAAACAACTGGAATTCATAACCGGTTTCGATACCACTAAAGGTATTTAAAAAAAAACTGTCCTCGCGAATATTTTCGCCCACAGAGAATCGGGCCAACAGAATTCACAATTTTGCTGTTCCAAAGACTCTCGAACTCTTCGCACTTTGGCTTCTGACCCAGCATTGAGATAAGATAACCAAATAATTGTACTGACTGTTGAAACGAACATTCTACGATTTTAAAGGAGAAACTGACCCCCTCAATCGGTGTGATGATCGATTATCGTTGAGATAACCGCTGATTTTTCATGACCCCGTGATGCTTCGACGCATAATTAATTATCGCTAATCGGTTCCGCGAATTATTCACAGTCTTTGATAACCTTGTTGACCCGATACGCGATCCTCGTTATTTCCAAGTTGATTCTGCTCCTTCGGCGACTGTGCGATAAGCGATTATTCCAATCGTTTAAATTGCGAAAATGGATTCAAGTTCTGTCGCTTCGTACCGTGCGGTGTGATAAGTCTTGGAAAAATTTATCATCGCATATCGATCAGTTTGGAGTGCAGCAAAATTTTCGAGTTTGTTGAAAGTCTGTCGTTTTACACTCCGGATACTTTGGATACTTCGAAATCTTTGAATAGTTCAAAATCCCAGGAGCCAAGGTACTCCGAATTCCCTCAACGGTTTCCGCTCACGTTTAACGCCGCCCTAAAGCGACGCCTGTCTTTCCTAATTCGATAGAAAATCTTCCAAATGTCTTCGATGTCCTCGATGTCTTTCGACATCATGCATACCAGATTCTTTCAAGGCTCGTCCCCTCACCCTACCCCGCGGCATAGAGATCGAGATCGAAAGAGATCATTTGCCGTTCTGCCGTTATCCCAACGTGATGCCTACCCCAAACTTATTTTTCGTTTTTCTTTCTAAAACGTGCCACTGGCTCAAAATGATAAGAGTTTAGAAGTTCGTCCCAAATCGACTTCTTTTTACATATAGATATAAACTATGGGTAATTTCACCAAATACCGTACGAAAGTCTGGCCTCCGGATTTTTTATATTTTTTTACATGTTCTTCACATCATTTGGGTGTCAATTAAGACCTGAAATGTCAATTTGACCATGTTGTCCGTCGTTTTTTCGGGAAAATTCAGGAAATTTCCGATGAAAAGCACGTGTAAACATTTTTGGCTCGTTTACCTCAGAGTCACAGTTACGGTTTTAAGAAAATTTGAAGGTTTTTTTGTCATTATTCGTGCAATTTGAAGCAAAATCCGGATTTGCCTATTTGCATTATATGCCTATTTTTTTTAGTAATTACGTTTTGTTCATTTGAACCTCTCTCATGACTGTATTTTATCTTCCGTTACCAGACTGTTTGTATTATCAGGAAGCAGGAAGCTGCGAGTAGGCAGAAAATATTCCGGGTTGTTGGAAAAGCCCGATAAGACCATTAACTATCTTCGCAATTTGAACAATTTCCGTTCAATTTCTCACAAATCGCATGCCACAATATATTGTTCATTGAAATTGATGCAAATCGAGCTGAGTGAATGTCAAATTGTACTGTAAACCGAGGGGTGAATCACAAGCGAAAATGTGTACACCATATCTCCTTTATCTCAATATCTCCCAATATCTCCCAATATCTCCCACGATATCTCCTGATATAATTTTCAATATATCTCAAAAAATTTCCCGATATCTCCCAATATCTCCCAACATTTCCCAATATCTCCCAACATTTCCCAATATCTCCCAACATTTCCCAATATCTCTCAATATTTCCCGATATCTCCCAATATCTCCCAAGATCTCCCACGATATCTCCTGATATAATTTTCAATATATCTCAAAAAAATTTCCCGATTCTCCAATATCTCCCAACATTTCCCAATATCTCCCAACATTTCCCGATATCTCCCAATATCTCCCAATATCTCCCACGATATCTCCTGATATAATTTTCAATATATCTCAAAAAATTTCCCGATATCTCCCAATATCTCCCAACATTTCCCAATATCTCCCAACATTTCCCAATATCTCTCAATATTTCCCGATATCTCCCAATATCTCCCAAGATCTCCCACGATATCTCCTGATATAATTTTCAATATATCTCAAAAAATTTCCCGATATCTCCCAATATCTCCCAACATTTCCCAATATCTCCCAACATTTCCCAATATCTCCCAACATTTCCCAATATCATTTCCCAATATCTCTCAATATTTCCCGATATCTCCCAATATCTCCCAATATCTCCCACGATATCTCCTGATATAATTTTCAATATATCTCAAAAAATTTCCCGATATCTCCCAATATCTCCCAACATTTCCCAATATCTCCCAACATTTCCCAATATCTCCCAACATTTCCCAATATCTCTCAATATTTCCCGATATCTCCCAATATCTCCCAATATCTCCCACGATATCTCCTGATATAATTTTCAATATATCTCAAAAAATTTCCCGATATCTCCCAATATCTCCCAACATTTCCCAATATCTCCCAACATTTCCCAATATCTCCCAACATTTCCCAATATCTCCCAACATTTCCCAATATCTCTCAATATTTCCCGATATCTCCCAATATCTCAATATCCCACGATATCTCCTGATATAATTTTCAATATATCTGAAAAAATTTCTCGATATCTCCCAATATCTCCCAACATTTCCCAATATCTCCCAACATTTCCCAATATCTCCCAACATTTCCCAATATCTCTCAATATTTCCCGATATCTCTCAATATCTCCCAACATTTCCCAATATCTCCCAACATTTCCCAATATCTCTCAATATTTCCCGATATCTCCCAATATCTTCCAACATTTCCCAATATCTCCCAACATTTCCCAATATCTCCCAACATTTCCCAATATCTCCCAACATTTCCCAATATCTCCCAACATTTCCTAATATCTCTCAATATTTCCCGATATCTCCCAATATCTCCCAACATTTCCCAATATCTCCCAACATTTCCCAATATCTCCCAACATTTCCCAATATCTCCCAACATTTCCCAATATCTCTCAATATTTCCCGATATCTCCCAATATCTCCCAACATTTCCCAATATCTCCCAACATTTCCCAATATCTCCCAACATTTCCCAATATCTCTCAATATTTCCCGATATCTCCCAATATCTCCCAAGATCTCCCACGATATCTCCTGATATAATTTTCAATATATCTAAAAAAATTTCCCAATATCTCCCAATATCTCCCAACATTTCCCAATATCTCCCAACATTTCCCAATATCTCCCAACATTTCCCAATATCTCTCAATATTTCCCGATATCTCCCAATATCTCCCAACATTTCCCAATATCTCCCAACATTTCCCAATATCTCTCAATATTCCCAATATCTCCCAACATTTCCCAATATCTCCCAACATTTCCCAATATCTCCCAACATTTCCCAATATCTCTCAATATTTCCCGATATCTCCCAATATCTCCCAAGATCTCCCACGATATCTCCTGATATAATTTTCAATATATCTAAAAAAATTTCCCAATATCTCCCAATATCTCCCAACATTTCCCAATATCTCCCAACATTTCCCAATATCTCCCAACATTTCCCAATATCTCTCAATATTTCCTGATATCTCCCAATATCTCCCAACATTTCCCAATATCTCCCAACATTTCCCAATATCTCCCAACATTTCCCAATATCTCTCAATATTTCCCGATATCTCCCAATATCTCCCAACATTTCCCAATATCTCCCAACATTTCCCAATATCTCCCAACATTTCCCAATATCTCTCAATATTTCCCAATATCTCCCAACATTTCCCAATATCTCCCAACATTTCCCAATATCTCTCAATATTTCCCAATATCTCCCAATATCTCCCAAGATCTCCCACGATATCTCCTGATATAATTTTCAATATATCTCAAAAAATTTCCCAATATCTCCCAATATCTCCCAACATTTCCCAATATCTCCCAACATTTCCCAATATCTCCCAACATTTCCCAATATCTCTCAATATTTCCCGATATCTCCCAATATCTCCCAACAATATCTCCCAATTTCCCAATATCTCCCAACATTTCCCAATATCTCCCAACATTTCCCAATATCTCCCAACATTTCCCAATATCTCTCAATATTTCCCGATATCTCCCAATATCTCCCAAGATCTCCCACGATATCTCCTGATATAATTTTCAATATATCTCAAAAAATTTCCCAATATCTCCCAATATCTCCCAACATTTCCGACTCTCTGTACACCAGATCTCCCTTGTGATTCACCCCTCGCTGTAAACTAATTATACTGACTTGAAAAAGTTTTTCTAGAATAAAAAACGAAATTTTCGAATATCAGTACCAAAGTATGAAAATGGTTATCTTTCTATTTAATTGCGGTCACCTTATGCTTGATAAGACTCCTATTAAATTTCTGTAGGTGGTTTCAGTTTCCTGAGTATACCGATGGCTTGAGGAGAGGATATCGCGGTTCAGATAAAGAAAAACGCAGTACAATTGTAACGGTGTTGGTTGTGTCGAGGGATTGAAATCAGGAATGAAAATTGAGTAGTTATTAACCCTTATGTAGTAGACCCCTCGTAATTACCGGAAAAGTCAACGTTTATGAAGGACTCTAGACGATGAAAAGAACAAATGAAACGACTCCAGTTTACCGGAGTGCGAGAAAACCCCGGAGTAGAATAGAGGCGAGGACTTTTATCTCAACGGTTCCGCCGCCGGTTACTATACATACATATACATCTCGGTTCGTTAGAGAACTCTAATCACTCATTTTCGCGCGATAAATTAACCGACTATTCGCTGCATGTTCGAGTTTTATCAGACTCTGCTAGGCGACGGTTTCATTGCGTCTTACTGCAACAACTTTTTTCATTGTTTGAAAAACAACCAACAAACTACAGCTGATACATTCATTCGCGAAAAATAAAATTGCTGTTTTCGCACAGAAGTTTTTTTTCATTGGAAAGTAAAACTTACACAGAATCGGGATATTTGTTCTGGCATTCGCGTTACGTGCTCCGTCTGTGTTTTATTCGTCGATTGGCATATGATCGTGCAAAATCCTGTGTTCTCTGTGCCTTTTATTTGCGTCACGCATATTTTCGGAGGCAATTAATTGAACGAGAAATATTTTCCACACACGAAAATCTGTATCAATTCCAAACGGTCGGTTCGACGGAAGAAAAAAGATGATCAAACCGCTTGGAAATCTGCTACCGAAGCCGGGATCGTTGGAGTGAAAAATTCCAATCAGGCTCAGGAGTACCGGGCGCAGTGAGAGAAACGGATTATTCATTTTTCCGGGACATTTCATCGGTATTTCATAATCCGCGGTACAGACGCCTAACGCACTTCCTCCGGTCCAGTATTTTCTCATTTTCTCCTTCTTCGAACCCGGAAATTGATTTTTTGTTGTTTTTCTTTCACGCCTTTCAATCAACGATCAAAGAAGACGGTCACGGGGTGCGAGACGTATCGCTATGTGACTAATGAAAGCGAAATTCGCCACTTGTGCCCGTGGAGAATTGTACAGAGAACAACAGGGGTGACACCCGAAGGAAAATAACGGAATGGGAATGAGTAATGCACGCGTACTTCTTCTCAGGGTATAATAAACAGCGATAACTTTTCCGAACCGAGGAAAACACTCCTGGGTTCTACCAAATGCAGAAATTGGTCTTATCAGAGGCCCTAAATCACCCCACGTGTTGACACTAATGCTCTACTAATTTACATTTCCATTACACACTGCTTTCGTTTGTCTGCCTGCAGTTTCTTATATTTAGTACCAACTGTATACGAAGAAATATACTCGAATTTCCACGAGGGATGAATAATTTCGTCGCTTTCGTAGACCTGACGTATTTTATTCGTGTTTTCTTACTTTCGTCAATTGGCCAATTCATCTTCTTTCATTGATCAATTATGTGAGTTATTTCGATACAGTTAACGAAAAAAATAGTTGGACGGAACGGAAATAACAGAGTTATGACGTCATCCGTAATAGGATAAGAGAAAAAAAATCATAAAAATTGATAGTTTGCCAATTTTTGTTCCTAAACATCATATTTTTCGTTTTGTTTTTGGAAATTTTGTATTCTAAGTGATTTAAAAACCACTAAGAACGCGAAAAATCTTATTATTATCGAATCCGAATTTTGATCATTCAATGTAAAATTCGTGACCAGCGATTTCAAGAAAACCATCAGTACCATTTTTCTTGAGAGTCTGACGAGTTCCGGATTTTGGACCACGAGAATTGGACCAGACAGAAGATCTGACCTCAAATTCGTTGCCAATTCTTATCTGCTCGTGTGGAGGACCGAGTGCATCTCGGATTATTATATATGGGGCATTCCACGCCAACTCGACTAGTGTTAAACCCCGACCATCTCAAAATCATTCCACGTTTTTTTCTAACATTCTCCTCAGTAAAAAGCGCGTCCTAAATTTTTTTCAGATTTTTTTTTTTTGATCAAACCGTTAATTCGTTGTGAATTTTTTAAGTTGATTGAGAATGGCCCTTTTTAAAAAACTGAAGAAATTCTCTAAAATCCAGTGGATGACACAAAACAGCCCCTGTTTAGGAAAACGTGGGCCGAATATTTTTTCTATTTTTTTTTTCACTCAATTCGGAATTTTGTAATTTTTGAAACCGAAATTATGCAACTCAGGATCAAATTTCAAGCGTCAAATAAGGTTCGAATTACTCGGAAACGCTGGTTTCACCATTTATGACCCTTATTTGGACGCTTACAATTCGATCCTGTGTTAATTTGAGTTTTTGAAATAAAAAAATTCCGAATCAAGTGAAAAAAAAATAGAACAAAAACTCGGCCCACGTTTTCCTGAACGGGGGCTGTTTTGTGTCATCCACTGGATTTTTGAGAATTTTTTCTGATTTTTGAAAAAGGGCGTTCTCAATCAACTTCAAAAATTCATAACAAACGACAGAGTCTCGGTCACTCCCGGTCATCTACTTCGAGACCAGTGGATATCTACGAGCTACTATACCATTTCTACGGTTCTTGACTAATTATTCAAAGCTTTTAATACCGTGGCTTGAATAAATCATTGTTAAGTCTACAGATAATACCAGAATTTAATTATCCTCGTGGATCCGACGTGGAGCCCGCGAGAGTCAAGCCGCAAGTTCGCGCGATAGAAACCACTATAGCCTGCAGAGGTAATACAAATTGCAGCTGACGATAGAAGCGGAAGGGAATCGAGTCGTCGGATTGATGTCCTTCGGTCGAATTAATTTCATTTGGTAGATTTCTACTCGAAGCTCGAAAATTATCCCATTTAAATGTGCGCTGAATTTTTTCATCCCTGGCCTGTGAAACACTCGGGAAGTGGGATGAAGTAAACGAGTTCTGCTATTTAATTGCTCAAGTTTTTATCAAAGCGTTGATTGAATTCGGGCCCCCTTCTGCTGCTGCTGTTTCTTTCATCTCGCGGATGTATTGAGAATTATCCGGTGGTAGAATATCGATCAATTAATTCCAGAGATTGGATATCAAAATTTTGTTTCACATTTTGACCCACTTTCTGGGCGAGGATAATATTCGTTATAGACACTCCCGAGTTTGACAATCGAGCAAAAATATCCGGAGGTATAAATTCAACGGAATAATAGAATTTCCAAGGAAAATATATGAGATATCTTTCGCTGTGTGAACCATAAACGTGATTTATTTATGGAATATCGTATAGGGACGATAACGTATCTGGACATAAATACGAAAAGGTTGTAATAGGAAAATCCGAAATATGGATGTAGAGAAGAGTAAATCCTCCTCGTCTCTCTCCACATTTTCAAGCTCCCTTCCTCTATATCCGCTTCAACGAAAATTACATATTCTTTTGTGCATTTGCAACGCGCAATTATACTACGGTATCAATTATGCACTTTTATGTAGTACGACATTGCAAAAGCGAGATAATTATCTCGTCAATCTGAAAGTCGAAATTTTCATTTAGAAAACGACCCAGTTTTTGTTCTACTCACTATTCTATATCATCAGGTCATAGTCCAAAATCCAATGGTCCAGTCGAATTGGATCGGAAGATAGCGAATAGAAAAATTGATCCAGTTTTTTCATCGTATCTTGCCAACCATTGATCCTATCGTCACGAAGGTGATCATAAAAAATGAAGCCTGCTAAATTCTCTACAACAAAGGTTCAATACATTTTTCTGTCATCTTGGACAGTTTTTCTCTAATATACCAGCGAATAAGTACGTAATTCTAACAAGGTTCTGTACAAATATCGATACTTTCAGCCCTGCATTACACGAAAACTATTGAAGATATGAAAAAAGTGTTCCGAACCTTTGTTGTAGAGAATTTAATAAGCTTCACTTTTTATAATAACCTTCCTGACGATAGGATCAATGGCTGTCGAGATATGATGAAAAAACTGAATTCGAGATGGTTCGAAAGGTCGAAAATCGATCGGTTTATTCATCAATTACGTTAGATTTCAGGACTTTTGTCATTCTTTAGTAAACTTCAAACTAAGAAGGATCGAGAGCGTCATTCTATAACGTATCCAAGATGGGTGGTTGGCAATTAATGCTCTCGTTCGTGTGCCTGCACCGTGGTTAAAAGTTTAAGGAGAACACGCGCTTCCCTGGTATAGTAGTTTTAATTTATAGCCAACCCAGTTAATGTTCGAAACTTTAAACGTGACTAATGCCAGTCGCGTGAGTTCTCCGCTGTCGGTTGAGAAAAACAGTCATTAAACCGCAATTAAAATCGACGATGACTCGCGTTCGAATGTCAAACTCTCCACATTATCGTCAACGGAAATTCAAATCCTCGTTATCATTCCGCATCTGTATCGCGGAACACGCGACATGTCAACAGTCAACAGATAATCATCCCGAGCCTTGTACTCCGAAGGCTGAGCAAGTACACGAGAACATGTCGTGTGCATGGACCATGGTGTGGATAGATTTCAGGTGTACACATGTCGATGGGTGAGTAACACACGGTGTGCGGAACCAGCCACGTCGCGATAGTTTTCGCCTTCCTCGCGTGGATTCCACGCCTGATTTTATATTCCCTCACCGCGCAAGGTATTGTTAGAGGAATTGCATTACCAGTTTGATGGTTTATTTAGAGGTGAAGAGACCCGGCGTGCGGTGCACCTGGTTGTCTCTCATTCGCAACGAACATCGAGATGTACAGAAATCCAAGACACGGGTCTTACTTCGATCATACATCTTACATCGAGGGAAAACTCGCGAAAGGAATCCGCAATCATGTCGAAAAGGATTTTTAAGATTCATCGTGGCTACAGATTGAAAATTTTTTGCGGAATAAAAATTGGACTCTCATTATTTTGCACTTTATAGTATTTTCCCGTTTTCTTTCATCAGTCAGTGTTGCCTCAGTTTTTGCGATTTGAAACCCGTCTATAAAAAAAAAATTATTCCACACTGACCCATATAACGTGATAGAATCCTCAGGTTTTACGTTCATCCTGCAATTCGGAATATGCGTGTTTTACTTTCTTGCAGATGTTACATTCGTACCCAGAAGAAGAACGTACGTACATATTCGCTGTTTACGGTCTCGAATAGCTCGTAAACCACCAACTACTATAAACTGAGATATTCCTACCTTACGGTTTTCATCCGTTCCTGGTGCGAATGAACGTGATTCTACTCGCAATTTTTCTTTATTCCTTTTCATCTGTTTTCTCACTCTAGAATCGTTCGTTTCCAGGTGTTTCGAAACAAGATCTGATCCGATTCACTCTGTGACGACGAGGTATTTTTGAGTCATTTTTTATTCTTTTTCTGCATCAGCGTCACCTCGATGATCTCTGTCATCCGTTTGATTCGGAAATCCCTCAATATCTCCGCTTTCAGAAATTTTTCTCTCTCTCCTAAATCGCCACGTGATCCTCGTCAATAATTAATCCGACTCTTCTGACTGCAGGGGATCAAAATTATCGACTAGACAGTAAAAATATGCGGACCTCGCATTATACAGATTCGGTTGGCATTCCGTAAGCGGTTAATCTGTATGGAAATTTTGGGAATAAATCACAAAGCGAATTTAATAGCCAAGTCGTATCTTCCACCGTTGCGAATCAAACCAGCAATCTGTTGATGATGATACGCACGGCCAATTCCACTGAATCTGGTGGTGATACATTTTCGGAATGGCATAACCGCAGACCACACAGTTCTGTGAAGCTCATAGCTGGACACTTCAAAGGAGAATCCATTTTCACAGGCTCTTCGATTCGCAGAATTTTCATTGGATATCTAAAAACGAAAATTCAATATCATCGCAAACATTCTTTATCCGGACTTCGTGGGTAGAGTCTTTATTAATTCAGGGTGGCTGATAAAATCTGAACGCATGATCCGATTTTCAAAAAATTTATTTCGCTAATAACAAGAAGAATCGAGCTTTATTTTCGCTGCTGAAAAGCCGAAAAAATTTCATTCCACACAGAGATACACGGTCTGAAAAAAAAAACTAGTTTTTCAAATCTCTTTCTTTTTAACAATCTTTTTTTCAAGACCGTGTATCTTGACCACGAATAAAGATTTTTTGGCTTTTCAAAAACTAAATTCAAGCTTGATTCTTCTTCTTTCTAGCAAGAAAAAAGTTTCCCAAAATCGATCAACGCCTTCAGATTTCCTCCGCGTTTTAAAATGACCCTTTTTGGGTCACTTATTCGACATCCCCTCGAAGTTTCTGTGGACAAGAAAAAGCCAAAAATAAGGGGACTCTTTTGTGTTCTATGTATTTTGGCGATAGAAATGCTTTGAAAAGCTGAAAATGTACTCTTGCAAAAATTCTGTGACCCTCAATTCCGAATAAAAATGGAGGTGAATATAGCTTTGTGCAGTTTTCTATCAATGGCGTGGGGTTTGTGGGCTGTACCTGAACCCGTTGAAGCTGTTGAAGGTGGCGTAACGCAAACATTAATCTCCGAAGGGCTTTGTGTGAAAATGAACAATTTCCAGAGAGATTTATAAAAAAAAAACGAAAAAAAGAGAGAGAGAAAGAGAATAATGGGAATAGAAACGGAAAATAACGGTGACTGCAGCCGAATCGGGTCCCCTCGACGACCCCTAAACTTTTTCCATATAAATCGTGCTGATTGTGGAAAAAAAAACCGTGATGGTCGTTTTGCCCCCTCCGTCCGCTTTGATCGTCGTTTGTTTTTCCTTGTTGTACCGACGTGCCGCCTCGTTTAATTACCGAGATGACTGAGTACCCCGAGGTGCTTTTTTACCGTCTCTTTTTCTGTCTCCGGAAAAGCATCGACCGAACTTCCCTTCATTTTTTCACCACCTGCCTAAACTCGCTTCTAAAAGCTCTTTTGGATCCGCCACAATCAATCAACCGAAGCTTCATGAACAGGCGGCCGGCCACCTCGAGGGCAGATTGTTATTCGAGGTTTAAAAAAAAAGTTGACGTATTGAAACTTCTTCTTGAAAAAATAAAACTAATAATAAAATATAGCATTTCTGTCATGATTTAGACGTCACGGTTTGAACCGCGATCGCGTGTTCAACCCACCGTCGTTTATATTACCGCAATTTCACGAATCATTTGAACCACTGAAACGAGGCGGAGCTTCAAGCTATAATCGAATCTCGCGTGTTGCTCGACTAGTTTTTGAACAATTATTATAAACAGATATTCAAGCCCGTGGATCTCCTCAACCGCCTACCGTAAGACAAAAAATGCTTAAATATGTTTTGTAGAGAATTTGATAAGCTTCAAAATTTATCCTTGTCAATTTTCACCTTGGATCAACCGGAAGTGAGTTAAAGCTAAATAACGAAAGTCATGTCGATTCACTGATTTCTTGTATAACTATTATAGACACGTATTCAAGCTCGTGTATCTCCCAAACGGTCTACTGTACGGAAAAAGATGTTTCAGTCTTTTCTATAGAGAATTTGATAAGCTTCAAAATTGATCCTTGTCAATTTTCACCTGGGATCAACCGGAAGTGAGTTAGAGCTGAAATAATGAAAGATGTGTTGCTCGACTAGTTTTTGAATAATTATTACAGACACATATTCGAGCTCGTGGATCTCCTCAACCGTCTACCATAGGACAAAAAATGCCTGAATATTTTTTGTAGAGAATTTAACTAGCTTCAAAATTGATCCCCGTCAATTTTCACCTTGGATCAACCGGATGTGAGTTAGAGCAAAAATAACGAAAGTCATGTTGCTTGACTGATTTCTTGTATAACTATTGTAGACACGTATTCAAGCTCGTGTATCTCCCAAACGGTCTACTCTACGGAAAAAGATGTTTCAGTCTTTTCTATAGAGAATTTGATAAGCTTCAAAATTGATCGTTGTCAATTTTCACCTTGGATCAACCGGAAGTGAGTTAGAGCTGAAACAACGAAAGTTATGTTGCTGGACTGATTTCTTGTATAACTATTGTAGACACGTATTCAAGCTCGTGTATCTCCCAAACGGTCTAGTCTACGGAAAAAGATGTATGAATCTTTTCTATAGAGAATTTGATAAGCTTCAAAATTGATCGTTGTCAATTTTCACCTTGGATCAACCGGAAGTGAGTTAGAGCTGAAACAACGAAAGTAATGTTGCTGGACTGATTTCTTGTATAACTATTGTAGACACGTATTCAAGCTCGTGTATCTCCCAAACGGTCTACTCTACGGAAAAAGATGTTTTAATCTTTTCTACAGAGAATTTTATGAGCTTTGAAATTGATCTTCATCAATTTTCACCTTACGGAAGTAACAAAAATGCGGATGAAAAAAGTTTGCAATAGACAAAAGATGGCAAAAGACGAAAGATGGACAAAATATTATGGATGATCGACGTGTCAGATTGTGACCGATCCAAATGTATGGTTAATTTGTCAGATTGTTACCGATCATCGATCCGTCAGACTTGGAACTTTTCAAAACTTCATTTCAAGCGAATTCAAATCAAAATGAGGCAGATACAAATATGTCATAACAAAATGCACTAAGAACGCGAAAACAGGTGACATTTTTAATGCCTTCAGAGGCTTGCGTTACACACAAGGTCTGTATATTTGTTTCTTCATCTCGAAGGCAAACAAAGCACCTCTTTTATCGTTCGTCCATCGTAAACAGAGCACGCGCTTGGTCGGCTGGGAAAATCGCGGAACATTGATCTCCTTCCTCGGTGGCTGCTGAAACAGCTCCGAGAGTGGAGAGTGGAGAGTAGCGCCAGCTCGACCATGTGGGGTCTGAAAGTCAGTCTTGACGTGGCCTCGCCCAGTTTTCAAAATTGACATCTCTTCTCATCAACAAAAAACGGAAACAGTAAACTCGTACAGTAAAAGTGGGCGATATCAGATCATGAGTGAGACATTTTCAGCACGAGCCGTAAGGCGAGTGCTACAAACTCAATTTGTCCAATGCTGTCATTCCAGCTTGGAAGACGTTTGTAATTTGTAACTCTTGGACGAAATTTTCAGTTCTATCATCATTAGCTCGGCTTTTATCGGTACAATTTTATCCTCCTGATATTTTCAGGATTCGTCGTTAACTTGTCGACCGTCTTTTTCCAATATTCTCTCCGCTTTTCAATCTCCCAACAAATCCGGACCATTATTTAGGTATATTTGAAGTGCATCCGTCGCTGTTGAAGCCCTGCAAATAAAAAAGCCCTAGTGCGGAAAATGGGGAATTCAAAACGTGCGCCTGCGCCGGCTTTTCCATTTTCAGACTCTAGCACTCCGCACGTTGTTCCTCTTCGCAGATTAATCCTCGTTATAATCAGTGCGCCTAACAAAGCGTCTGTGGAACGTGGTACCCAACTCGTTACCCTCCCCTGCCCCCAAGTTGTGGCATCTCTCGTGACAAGGGCAACACACTAGGTGTAGACTGTGATTAAGGAAGTGAGTGTGCTGCAGCCGACTAGGCGGAGATAACGGGGCTAATCTGTCAGCGAAGGTTACAGATTACTCTCCCCGAATTTCGGTACCTCGGTGTGTTCCGCGTGCATACTCGCGGATATTTCATTTATTCAAATTCACGCCATTGGTTTTCGATCCTCGTGTTCATCTCGCCGATGATGGTATCAGCAGAAATGGTATCGGAAAGAAGATAGAAGACGTTGAGGAGGAGGGCGTCGAATCCCCGCGGACTGAGTTTGCTTCCAGAGAAGAAAACGTCGCGAGTCAAAAGATCAGGTAGATCAGGAACGGATTTGGATAAATTTTCACGAACGAATCAGCCTGAAAGCTTCGCGGGTTCTTTTGTCACTCGGTCGTCTGCTTTCCCTGTATTTTGTCCTATCGAAAAAAAAAAAAAAAACTACGTGTTACGGTATCAGGATGGACGAAAAAGCACTGATAGAAGCTGAACAGAAATCTTGAGGGTTTTTTTTCCTCACAGTGTGGACAGGAACTTTTCTCAGATTTTTTTCACGCTGACCTCGAATCATCGACTCTGTAAAAAATCTTCCGCGTTTTTATCATCGAAATAATCGGAGAAGAGTCGTTCAGCCCCGAATCGAGTGGAGTAAGAAATATAACGTTGCGGAGTTTTGGGCCGTGAAATTGCACCGTTTGCACGCAACGTTTGTTTCGCGTTGCAGAGAGGAATTTCATTCCGCGGATTTCGCAGAGGCTTGCGCGGTAGCATCCATTCAAAGGATTTTTACGTTTTCAGGTAAACCCGGGCCAGACAGGTGTGTATATTTGTACGAGAGAAATCGGTATGGTTTCGCGGTGTTGGTGGTGCATTCTTTCGCTTGGGAAATGAAAAAGAGAAATTTTAAAGTGAAAAAGTACATAAAGTAGAGCAAGCTTTTGTGTTACAAGTTTTCTAATTTATTCGTTCTCCGGGGCGCTTTTGTTTACCGCGGTAAATTAAATGTGTTTAAAATATAGAATACTGAAATGAAAATTATCACACCTGCGAATTTTTTTACTATATCGGGAATGAAAAACAGTTACCAGACTCGACAGGGAAATTGACGGAACTAAAAAGAGCAAAAGAATCGATCGATTCAAACAGCAAAATCCGGAAAAAAGGATAACTTAAAGGTGCTTTCGAAGACATGTGCATGTGGGGAATTTTCATTCAATTTTGCTACCGTCGCACGATACTGGTCGGATATTGTATTATATCAAATCGATGAAAATACAGATGCTAACAATAAATAAACGTTTTGCATCAAATCAATTTTTATTACATATAAAAGGAGAGTCATTTCATATCTATTATAATTTTTTAAACAGTTTTTTCCGTTACTTCCTGACTTTCTGCTTGTTTAAACAACGAAAATAAGGATCCTTTGAAATATGGCATCGGAACCTGAAAGGTATCCGCCGAAATAGCTCAGTTGGGAGAGCGTTAGACTGAAGATCTAAATGTCCCCGGTTCAATCCCGGGTTTCGGCAGTATTTTTTTTTTTTTTTTTCTTCGTCTTTCATTTGATATTCGTCGGTGGTTTTCACTGCTGATCGGAATTATGGAGCAGAAAATGTCGAAAATTTGATGATTTGGACGTGATTTTCAGTTTTCAATATTCTAGACTGAAAGATGATTGAAGCTACGGTTTTCATATTCAGAGACGTGACGAGTACTGAAATTCATTGCTGGAGATTCTTTTGACAATGTTGAAAATGATGTCGATTTTGTTTAAAATCAACCGATAAACATTTCGCAATGACATCCGCTTTGAATTTGTTGTACATACGGTGCAGTGATAAGAAAAATTCTTATCGTATCTGATAGCCATAATCTGATCTTGAACATAAATGTACAAATTTCCAATGTATAAAATGAGTAAAAAATGAGGCTTTTTGAGGATTTTTATTCTGTATTGTTTTTTGTTTCGGTAATTTTTTATTAGACCCTTGTTTTCCAAACTGAACGATAAGTTATCATCAGAAGTGTATTATATACAGATCGTGCGGATTTTCGAGTGATTCAAGCAAAGCATTTGCAGCGAACTGACTATACCACATAACCTAATTTTCCATTTTTATGGACAAAAATGATAATTTTTTTGAGACCAATATCAATATCGATTTCGATCACATAAATAGATGAACACGGAACGCGTGTTGAATAATAGAGTAGATCAATCTGCTAAATTCGATCTTTTTCACATGCAAAACCGTTTGTACTAGTTTCGATTTCGAGAGCTTGGAGAATCTGCATAAACTTTCTCGCTCAATCACCTTGTTGTATGTGTACAGTAACTTGGGAATAAGAAATCAATCCTAATAACGCGATACAACGACTGAGGGAATAATCAAAAAGTTCTGTCTTGAAAAAAAAAAAAAAAAACGCGTAATTGATGAAGAAAAGTTGATACATGCAACCAGAAGGATCCTTTTATGAGAACAGTGAGAGAAAAAGAGAAGAAACGTTGGCGCATGCGCACTAAGTAATTCATCCACTTTCCAAACTCGCGACGCAATATACTATTTCAGCCTTCTTGCTTTAGAACGACTGATCAAATGTACTGGCAATCTATAAATTTGAACTGCACCGAACATCGAGGCCTACGCACCTGCCTGTAGTTACCTGTGTCTATTTATCACGTCTGCGAGCGGGGGAAGGGTTGAATTAATGGCTTCACCGGGTCGTCTTTCGGTCCAACACAGCCTTAAAAGGTATTTCGTGCTGCTTCGGTCGTCTTATCTCGTCCCTCCCACGTATCAATACAGCAGACAATACCAGCTCCAGAAGATATCCATCTTATACTCGAATATGCACATCGGAGGTATCTCGGGGAATGGGAAAGAAGGGTTTCCATCAATTCGCTCGGCTATAGGAAAGTTTCCTCAGACTGAACCTCAACAAACATCCATGATAAATGGGTGCGTGTATAAAATTAAAAAAAAAAAACAAGCGGGTTTGGGCTGACTATGAGCCAGCCTTCAAACTTCCCGTTATTTAATTTGTTCTCAGCTATTTTGAAATTTGTAAATCTGACCTCAGATTCTTGATCAGCGGTTCAAAAAACCTTCGAGTACAAATTTCCGTAAGATTTCGAATGTTTTTAGTGTTTTTCCCAGCAAATCGGACTCGCCATTTTCAATTTCGCTAATCTGACTTCAGATTCGTGATCAGTGACCCAAAAAACCTACGAGTACCAAGTTTCATCCAAATCCAAATGTTTTTAGTTGTTTTTGCAGCATATCGAATACGCCAAATGAAAATTTTGCAAAACTGACTTCAGATTCGTGATCAGCGATCAAAAAAACCATATGGTACCAAATTTCATTGAAATCCGTTGATTCGTTCTCAAGATATCGCCATTTTTGTTGTGTTTTTTAGGATTTTGTTATTCGAATAGTTCAAAAAGTACTAATCCAATCGAAGCCAAAATCTGATCAGTTCTCAGTTAAGAAAAGCCCCGTCGATTGAGCCCAAGTTGATCGAAATCCGACCACGCGTTCTCGAGATATCGCTCGGACAAAAATGTGGTCACGCACATACACACACACCCAGACGTCAAACTGAAAATAGTCAGAGGTGATTCTTTGGACCTCTTCTTCTTCTTCTTCTTTATCCTTAATGGCTTCGTCCCCTTACGGCATAAGCCGGGGCAAGTGCCAACAGTTCTTCTTTGGACCTCGAAACGTGAAGATTTAGTGAAAACTCAACTTTTCATTTTCGGGGTGATCACAATAACTTCCTTTCTTCTCTGAAAACAGAGAAACGGGAAGTTAAAAATCATAGAATCAACTTCAGGTGACTGTAAACGCAGCAATTGAAATTGATAAATTTTCAAACGCGACGTGACGTCACACGGCACCTCGGTTGCCATGTTATCCGTTTACCATGGTCGTCCGCAGCGCCGCGAGACGGTAGAACTGACGTCACACGCGACCGGGAAATTCAAACGCGATGTACACGCGTGTATCGAGTAGACGGTACATATGTAGTCCCTCGCATGACCTGCAGAGGGTTAATAGGGCGCCGTCGTGTACTCACTCTCCATTATCATGCATTATCTCCGTTGTCTTTACTGAAAATAGGACCTCCGCCTGCAGGGGTTGGGGGTTACAGGGCTATCGCCGCCAGGAAACCGAAGATTGTACAGCGACTGAACGGAGCTTGATTAAGGTTTTAAACCTCCTAGTCGTCTGGAAGGCGGACGAGATTAAATATAGACAATTCAGACAGAACATTGTAAAGGGGGTACATACACCTTAAAATGTAAAAAAAAAAAGTAAAAACGGCCGAATGTCATGAAAAAAAATCTTTCCTCGTGGGATAATTATCAAAAAATAATTCTGACACAATTTAGTGAATATAAAATTCCACAGGAGAAATTTGAAGGGAATTTTGAATCGTGATTTCATTCGAAGTGATGCAGCAGGAAAAGTGTTTTTAATGACGTCGACGAAGCTTAGCTTCATTTTTATTGATTTTCTGTCCCACTGCTGCACTTTTGTTACAAATGCAGTCACTAGCTTTTCAAACGACCGATAACACCTGACAATAGACTCAGGGGGTATAAATTTTCAATTGTCTTTTTGGTTCATTTTACTTCTTTGTTTTTTTTTTTTTTTTTTTGTTAACCTCGACGAACCAAGAGGACCCACCTATCCCATTCAATTTGGGGAATACCACCACCACTGCTATTGTCACATGACGTTATACAATGTCTGCCCGCACGTTTACTATCATCACTGTGCGAATATACGGGCCAAGCGAGCGGGTGATATTTCTGCACACGTTGCAGGTGCAACGTTTGCATTCTGGGGAAACTCGTTTCCAATTTTCAAAGACCCGGACTGTATATTCGCTGATCGATTTTTCTCACGCTCAATTCTTGTTTGACATGGCGAATTGGAAAAAAATCGAATTCCTCAAAATATTTCGTATATTTTCTATGCGTAACATGAATTTGTCAAATTGGCGCAAATATTCCTCTAGGATTATGAAAATATGTTGTAAAATATATTTTTTTCACGCAATTTTCTCATAACACCAAAACCCTCAGGGTTCCTATTCGCAATTCTTTTCGTATTCGGTACACCGATATCTCTTCCTTCGTATACGACATAAAGGAAAAAAGTCTTTTGTCACGACACGACGATATTTGAAATTCAAATATCTTTTTCCTCCAAGCAGGATCTAATTTATCGCTCAATCCAATCCAACACAAATATTTCCCCCTCATCGAATAAGGCTGACCGTGACATCGTCGTTTCTGTCGACGTAATTTCACCAGCGGAGGTGAGACACACGAGACAGAAAAAGAAAAAAAGGAAATTGTTAGACTTCCTGGCTTCGAGATTGACGCGAAGCGGAGGTTCGAAACGGGGGAAACTCGAGCTTTCAAAACCACTAAAAACACTTGGCCCGAAGCCCGAGGGGTCCTTCATGCATGTATAGCATACGACGGAATATGGGAATATGGGAATATGGGAATATCGGAATATGGGGGATGGATGCCCGTCCTTGTTTCTAAAAGGATTTGTTCGCAGGGTATGAAACAAAGCGCGTGTCCATCCGTCTGTCCGTCTGTCCGTTCGTCCGTTCGTCCGTAAGAAATTGAAACGATGATATATCCGTCCCTCACCATACCCGAACTGCCCGTCATCCTCCTGATACGGTACACGGTTCCGATTTATATCCGGTCTCTCTCCGTTCGAGCAAGAAATACACTCGGCGTCGTATTTCCCTCTATCGCTTTTATTCCACGATGCGATGATATCGATGAATACCAAGACCGGAAACGCTCATTTTACGCCACAGTGATCGCAATTTCGCGGTATGTAATATTGGAAATTGGATAGTTAATGATAATGTTAGGGATAAGGAATTGATATTCGATACGTGAGTGATTGGATTGCAAACATAAAAATACATATATGATATGCTTATATGTGCGAAATGAAAGAACATTTTCTAGCTGACGTCTTTCGAACGACGAATTTTTGTTCTCCTTGAAATCCTGGAATTCTCAGGGATTTTTTTTACACTAATCAATTTTTGAAAATTTGCAAATTTAATACCAGTATTAAATTGCGAAAGAAAGAAAAATTAGTCAAGTATATTGCGATTGCTCTCCGTGTCTGAGAAAGAAGAAGAGAGAGAAATGAAAATCACCTGCGGAATATCCTGGAATTTTCAGGGAATCTTAGATCCTGACTTGATTAAATTCGTTAATTTTCTGCACAGAAAACATTTTAAAAAGTTAGCCTAGGCTAGATTCATCGAATTCTGAAAGGTATCCCAAAACCGTGTAAGAAAAAAGAGAGACAGACACACAGAATCAACATCTGTGTCAAATATGTCGCTCCTAAGATACGGATTTCTAGTTATTTCAAGACGTCTTTTCACTTTACCCCCACAAGATTGGATCTTGTGAACCGGACTGAGCTTTATTTTAGCTTTAGAAAACTCTACGTGAAACCGTCCTTTTTGCCACTCGCACCTACTAATTGTATCAGCAGAGATTTACCAAAGCTCATTGGCAACGACTGCAGGCGACTGAACCCAGTCCTGATTAACACTCCGAGGAACTATGAAAAAATTAATGATTTCTTCTCCTTTTCTGCTCCAGGTCGGCGGAAGAAATTCTTACGATGCTGCTGGAGGCCAGCGAGGAAGGGGCTGGGGGAGGCTGGGACGGAAGCCGAGTCGTATGGAGCGTCCGCTACGAGCTTGAAGGCGAGGACGACGACGCCTCTCCTGGAAGTCAACATCACCATCACGTCGACCGAAGGAAGCTTCAAGCTCGACTCGAGATACAGAAAGACGATATCCAGGCCGTCCTACCCATTTCCAAGGTAAGGGTACGTAACGCGAACACGTATGACATTCACGACGGCAAACTCACACGATTTTGGGGGGACTGTTTAGGTTTCTTTTCTTTCAGCCTTCAGGGGTGAATAATTCGTTCAATTTTTATGTCTCAATCGCTCATGAATTAATTCTGATGCGCCCGAATCGATGAGAAATTACTGGGTGATTGAGAATTGACACAGAATTGAATATAACTGAACTGATGAAAAATCACTGAATTATTGTGATTCAACTGACTCGACCAGAATGAACACAGAATTAAATGAATTGATGAGAAATAACTGAATTATTGCGAATTAACACAGAATTGAGTATTACTGAATTAAAAATAACTGAATTGATGAAAAATCACTGAATTATTGCGAATTAACACAGAATTGAACATAACTGAATTGATGAGAAATAACTGAATTATTGCGAATTAACACAGAATTGAGTATTACTGTATTAAAAATAACTGAATTGATGAAAAATCACTGAATTATTGCGAATTAACACAGAATTGAATATAACTGAATTGATGAGAAATAACTGAATTATTGCGAATTAACACAGAATTGAGTATTACTGAATTAAAAATAACTGAATTGATGAAAAATCACTGAATTATTGCGAATTAACACAGAATTGAGTATTACTGAATTAAAAATAACTGAATTGATGAAAAATCACTGAATTATTGCGAATTAACACAGAATTGAATATAACTGAATTGATGAGAAATAACTGAATTATTGCGAATTAACACAGAATTGAGTATTACTGAATTAAAAATTACTGAATTGATGAAAAATCACCGAATTATTGCGAATTAACACAGAATTGAATATAACTTAATTGATGAGAAATAACTGAATTATTGCGAATTAACACAGAATTGAGTATTACTGAATTAAAAATAACTGAATTGATGAAAAATCACTGAATTATTGCGAATTAACACAGAATTGAATATAACTGAATTGATGAGAAATAACTGAATTATTGCGAATTAACACAGAATTGAGTATTACTGAATTAAAAAACTGAATTGAACTGAATTATTGCGAATTAACACAGAATTGAGTATTACTAAAAAATAACTGAATTGATGAAAAATCACTGAATTATTGCGAATTAACACAGAATTGAATATAACTGAATTGATGAGAAATAACTGAATTATTGCGAATTAATTGACTGAATAACTGAAATAACTGAATTATTGCGAATTAACACAGAATTGAGTATTACTGAATTAACATCACTGAATTATTGCGAATTAACACAGAATTGAATATAACTGAATTGATGAGAAATAACTGAATTATTGCGAATTAACACAGAATTGATGAAAAATCACTGAATTATTGCGAATTTAACACATGAATCACTGATTGAATTATGAAATAACTGAATTATTGCGAATTTGAGTATTACTGAATTGAATGAAAAATCACTGAATTATTGCGAATTAACACAGAAAAATAACTGAATATAACTGAATTATTGCGAATTAACACAGAATTGAGTATTACTGAATTAAAAATAACTGAATTATTGCGAATTAACACACACTGAATTGATGTGATTATTGCTGAATTATAACTGAATTATTGCGAATTAACACAGAATTGTATTATGAAAAATAACATCACTGAATTATTGCGAATTAACACAGAATTGAAATAACTGTGCGAATTAATTGTGACTGAAATAACTGAATTATTGCGAATTAACACAGAATTGAGTATTACTGAATTAAAAATAACTGAATTGATGAAAAATCACTGAATTATTGCGAATTAACACAGAATTGAATATAACTGAATTGATGAGAAATAACTGAATTATTGCGAATTAACACAGAATTGAGTATTACTGAATTAAAAATAACTGAATTGATGAAAAATCACTGAATTATTGCGAATTAACACAGAATTGAATATAACTGAATTGATGAGAAATAACTGAATTATTGCGAATTAACACGTATACTGATTTGATGAAAATACTGAATTATGAATTAACACACTGAATTGATGAAAAATCACCGAATTACGAATTAACACAGAATTGAATATAACTTAATTGATGAGAAATAACTGAATTATTGCGAATTAACACAGAATTGAGTATTACTGAATTAAAAATAACTGAATTGATGAAAAATCACTGAATTATTGCGAATTAACACAGAATTGAATATAACTGAATTGATGAGAAATAACTGAATTATTGCGAATTAACACAGAATTGAGTATTACTGAATTAAAAATTACTGAATTAATGAAAAGTAAGTGAATGATGGAGAATCAACGCAGGATTGAATATAACTGAATTTATGAAATGAAATATCACTGAATGAAACATAACTGAATTGTTGGAAGATAACTGAATTGACCAAATCATATAATTAACACTGAATCATCTAAATCGATACATAATTGATGAGAATTAATACTGAATAGCCTGATTTATTCAGGATCAAGAGATAATCAATTGAATTGATGAAAGGTAACAGAGAATAACCCAAATTTGAATTCAAGTAAGTAATGAACAAGAATTAACACGAATTGATTTGAATCAACAGATGATGGAAAAAATGAATTGAAATATTCGAGCAATAACTTGAACTTGAGTTCAATTTGACCCAGAATTTTGTGTTGGACTCTTTTTTTATGATTTGAAAGTGAAAAAATGACTTTTTTCGAAAACAAAGAAAAGGAAACCCATCGGAGTTTCGAATCGACAAAATTTGCAGCAACTATATCGCCCCGAACACCGGATAATAACGTTTAACGAGGAATAACCCCCCGGTTTGTTAATTCTAAACACGCCGTTTGCCGGCCAATCCTAGTGCAATTATCATAAATCACTCCAGGTAGGCTCGCGCGGTAACGAACGGGACCAGGGCGAGTTCGGTCAACACCGTTGACCCCTAGCAATAGCCACACACGTGGATGCGAGCGTGCAGAGCCAACAATAAGATTTATGCCCGTGGCTTAATGAACAAAATAACAAAAGCTCTGCTCCGCTTTCTTCTTTTTGTGAAATCGCTCCATGCGATCCGCATCGGCGAGGGAAAAGCGAAATAAAAAAATTACAGAAAAAAAAAACTGTACTCTTTGAGGCCGATTCAGATTCGTGATTCATCGCCGATTTATTATCGGAATCGTCGCAGTCGGTAATCCCGGAATGCCCGGGACCAGGTGCGGACGTTCAACGGATTTACGTTAACAACCGTATTTGACCTCCTCCGAAGCAAATCGAGCCAAGGCAACTACGTAGAGATGCGAGCAAGATCAGAGCACTGAGCCAACATACTAGAAAACGAGTTTATCGCACCAAGTCCGCGCTACTCCGAATCGAACGTCAAAATCCGAAATGCCGCTTCGCAGTCCATATACCCCGAAAGCTCGGGCTGACATTGACATAGAACGAACACGTTTATTCACCCCGTATCAGGTATGAGGAGAAAAATTGTGAGTCTAGTGGAGAGAATTTTTTCTTTCCTTTTTCACTTTTTCTCGGATCAAATTTCTGTTCAGACTAACGGGATTTTGGTACGGGACAGGAGCTTGCAGAGTGCAGATTCGGCAAAACAAAAAGATTTCTGAACTATGGAAGATCTCTGGCTTAAATTTTCTCAATTTTTCGATAATGATGATCATTTTCGTCTATCTTCTCATTTTGAGCGCGGATTTCGAAAAACAAGACTTAAAATGTCAATTTCACCATATTCTCCATCGTTTTTTGAAAATCGGATCTTTTTTTCTGAAAATTCAGTAAATTTTCAATGAAAAGCACGTCTAAACAATTCCAGCTCGTTGAACCTCCGAGTCACAGTTGCATTGGAGTAATTCGGAGTAAAATCTTATAATTCGAAAATCCCTATCAACTGAAGTAGCAGATCTTTAACACTCGACAAATCCTTTTGTCGACCCTCAAATAGTGTGTAGAATTGAGAAAAACAAAATTTGAGCCCGGATTTTCGTATGGCCCACGTGTTTGTATGCCCGAAGTATTTCGATATTGGATTAATCTACGATAACGCGATGGCTATAAGCTCGGTGTTATTTCTCCCCGGTCGTTTTTGGGGGTGAATTCAATTACTGGCAGCTAATGTAATCCTTTGCTAAATAGCTTTACCTATACCGCGGCGATATAATTTAACCCCCCCCTCCTCGAGCTATTTATATAATAACGTGTGAGAGCTTGCATACGATGTACTTCGTACAACGCCGGGCACACACGGTGCCTTTAGACTGTGGTACCCTGTCCTGGCAGTCGCTCGTCATCCTCTTCCTCCGCTGTACTTATCGTCTAATAAGCTATTCCTAAGCGTCGTACGACCCGATCTTGTCAGGGAAAACCAGCCTTGTTCAAAGGCTGCACGTCCATCATAATTGAGGCTGAATTATACCGAGGAGGTGATATTTTTAAATATTCACTCGAAAATTTTGACAGACTCTTGAGTTAATTTTGAACGATTTTTCAATGATTTTTCTTAACGAATTCCGCAAGCTATTTTTGTGTGATCTTCAAACGATCGTTTGATTTCGCATGATTTTATGCGATTTCAAAATACCTTAGTTTTATCGGATCTAAAATGAATTAATTAGGACGTCCAGACGTTGACGTTGTTAATTGATTTTCTTTGCTAGGACAAACCCTTTGACGTAATAATAATAATTATCATCCGATCCTGGTAGAAAGTTTACTTTCATCCCTGTGGGGGGGAATCTTATAATCAGTTTTACTCTTTCAAACCCTTTGACGAAACTTTGTTGTCTACGGATAATTGATGATAAAAAACATAACTTGTTCAACGAATTTCTACGTCTCTTTTCAACGCTAATTATCTCCCGCATCCACTCGGACAAATCGCTCGAATGAATTCCTCGATGGAGCTTTGAACGGTCTCATTAGTGTCTCGGTGATGATTTTACCGTCCATCCGACATCCCCCCTCTGGATAGTTCGCCGAAACTACCACTGGCTCGGAGTTTTAGAGGGTTGTAGGCAGCGGTAAACGAACCCGGGGAAACCGTCCGAGTCAGACCCCATCATGGACGTAATTCTGCATCGTTCGACTCCTATCAGAGTCCCAGTCGAGTTGATGATCGGAGAGAATTATTGTCGAATGGTGTAATAAACGCGACGTGACGTCACAGTTTACGACGTTTCATCAATTGACCCGATTTTTTATTCGCAAATTTGATGACACACTTTGACAGTTTTGATGTACAAAAAGTATATGTTTATTGCTTCACATACATTTTCATGAAACTAGATACAGAAATTTTCACTCCAGATACAGAAAAACCACTTTCTGACTTCGATAACGTGGGATTTTAGCGAAGCTTTCGTCAAGAGCCTCAATTCAGTTTCGAAACGCGAAACGAAAGTAAGAAGAAGAAAAGGAATAAATCCGAATGTCGCAGGTCCAAGTTTATTTCATTCGACGGACGAGAATCCGTGACTCCTTTTTCTTATCATTCATATATTGTTTCGTACTTGACTTTATCCTGTGTAGGAAATTTCTCTTCGCCAATATTTCCTTACCGATACAGACGACTCGCGATTTATGTCCGAGGCTTGAGATGCGGGGTGAAATCGTACGCATAAGTTTCTTACCCTTCCTCCTGTCCCCGTTCTTCTTTCGTTTTCCGCACGGTGTTATGACCGCGGCGATATTCCGCTCACGCGTTTCATAAAGCATTTTCCAATAATCCCACCCTTCGTCTTTTGAATTCCTAAAGTAGCCGCGCTCGTAAACTAATCAATACTCCAACGGTACGGTGGGGGCTCCTCAGACCCTCGAACCGCAGGGCGAATGGACTAAACGTTTCAAAGTTGATCAGGTGTAGCCTGGGGTTCCCCCTCGTCACTATTAATTAGTGACATTATTAACGAAACCCACATTCTTTGCGATGCGAAGGGATTAATTTTTCTCTTGTTGGCGAATCAATTACTCGCAGTTTTCTTCTTCTTCGCGTCCGTTTCGAACCGCTAATAGAAAACCCCGGGTGCGTTTAAGAGTCTAATCAAGAGATGGACGGCGTCGTGTGCCACTGACTCGAACTCGCGATCAATACCCCATTGAATACTACTGAGACTGTTTCGTAGTGTCTCCACCCACCCTGCACCAGGCCATCGCATCGCCGTTGTCGTAAACTTTCGCGAAGAACAAAAAACAAATAGCGATTGTTTCACAATTCACACGTACAATGGACCACTTACGATACTCTGATCACATTTTGGATTATCGAAGATATCTAGCCTCCGGTTGCTTCTAAGCCACAAATCAATTGAACCAATTTTGAAGATCGTCAAATTCTCTACAAAAAAGATTCAAACAGTTTTTTACGTATGATGAACAGTTTCAAAGATAGAAGCATTGAAAGTTGGACCAAAAGAGAAGTAGAATCAATAGTTTTCGACTTTTGGACGATATCTAGCCTCCAGTTGCTCCTGACCGAAAAATGATCTGAACAAATCTTGAAGCTCGTAAAATTCTCTACAAAAAATATTCAGTTAGTTTTTCACGTGGAATCAAGTGTTCGGAAGGTATATACCCTTCAATTTGCATCTTCCTTTCAATATTTTGCAGAAAGTTGTCTTTTACTTTGGCGATGATTTTCCTGCGATTATAAAGTTCGTCTCTGCATAGCATCGAGTCACTCACTCTTATGGTACTAACGACAAGCTTAAACTCTACGATTCAGTTAAGAGGAGTAAGTTTGTTCACATGCTGATAGTCTCTCCAGAGTTGCGCTGCAGTTGCTACTGCAGCGGGTGTAATTCACGCCGTTCGCTGTGATGAACGACGTAAATACGAAACTGTTGACACAGGACGAAGCGATCCACAGGATTTGCTCCAATCGTTGGATTAAAGCTTCGCATAGTTTACTTGACGAACTAATTATTGAGTCCTGGAGGTGCAGTGCTCGCCTACCGAAATACTATCCGTAGGTATATCAATATTGTACATTCTCGAGGGACGAGATTTACTCCTGTCCCAGGTTATAATCATCATTTCCACAACGAATCGCGAACCAATTCCGAACATCCAGAGAATACAGCCACAGCTATGGCTTATATGAGGTCGTAAAGCTCTTCGTCTAATGCATGACAGGCGCCACGTTATTACCAGCATGTACGTATTACATGTGAGTGAGTACCGGCGGGACTGTCGGTGACAGGAGACTGCGATAAAATATCAATGAGGAAGTGCATTTCCATTTCTTGGAATATATATCAAAAAATATATGTGTGTGACTCTCGTGCGCATCAATTCCCCTCCGGACTCGCCTTGTTCGCTTTTCCCGTTACTTTCACAGTTTTTCCTTTGATGATAGAGAATCACGATCATATACCCGCCGAAAGGGGAACAATTTTCCTTCAAAATTTATGGAATATATCGCCGGAGCTCAAGAAAGCTTTTTTCACCTTTCATTCGGAATACGATAAGCTCGTCGAATAATTCAGGAACGGGGTTCGAAAAGTAGACAACGCTTGAACTTCATTTTGAGAAAATTAGTTCCTTCAGACATCACAGAACCATGACCACGATCAGGTTCTCCGGGACCGTTTATCTGATCGATCTGAAATTCATACTCGTTTTTCATAACATTGTTATTCGAGCTTTGGTAGCATGATTTTTGGATCTGAGCTTTCGTTATAAAAAAATACTCAAAAACGTCTTTGAAAATGACGGAAAACGTTACGAACTGATGTAAATTTCGATATCCGGTCCGAATTTCACTCTATCGAAAGTCGATTCTCTGAAAGCTGTTGAGCTTTTTGGAAGCTCTGTGTGGTTACAAATGTAGTTACTGCCTTCATCGGCGCGAAAGGGTGCAGAAAGAGCGTCTTCTCGTTCTTCGCTCGTTCATTGTTCCAGGGGAGGCGCGAAAAGGGGGTGAATGGGTGGATGAAATTACCAGCAAAACGAATTGGTTTATTTCACACGTATCCGGTTTATCTGCTATTTCGCGTCCGTCTGAAAGTTCGGTCTACCCCTCATACGGCGGGATCCCTCGCTCAATTCTTAATTTACTCTCCTTCGTTTTTTCTCCCTTCTCCTTCCGCTCAGGTGCAATGAAACCTTACAGCTATTCTTTAGCTTAACTGCCCCCGTGCCTCGGGCTGTTTGTCTTCATCCGAGAAAAAGAGCGGCACGATTTTCCACGCCAGGATTGATCTAGATCTTTGGGGATGAGGTGGGATAATCGTAGCTGAAGAATGATTTTGGGGATTTTTTCAAAATTCTCGAGTCAATCTTCGAATATCCAGGTGCGAGTCAGGTTCGTCGATACAGAATAAGAAACTCAAAGAGTCTTTGACAGGCCGCATGCATAACGCATGTCGAATTTACACTTCCGAATTCGCCTGTGGGGAATTTTCATGTGAAGAAAATAAAGTCGCATTCTACTCGCGACTGTTCAGTATAAATCTTTTCCTCCTCACACGGGAGCATATACGGGGTGAATTCCCAATGATGACACGCTCCGAAGTTGGCTAGAATCGAGAAACGAGCTTTCAGACAGTTGGATTGGTTCAGGACTGTCCGAAAGCTCGTTTTTCGATTCTAGCCAAATTCAGACTGTATCATCGAGAGTCTCCAATAAATCCTCTATTTTTAGACAGAGTGTATAAACTATTTTTCCCGAAAGCACAGCTTATGGCGTTATCGCAGTTTCCACTGTTTATACACAGGAAAAAAACAAGCTTTTCAGTATTTATCGAACCGTGGCTCACCGACAGACAATATCCCGCATTAGTCATGCGAGGGGCGCAAAGCTTTCGACAATGAAATGATGACCCCATCGTTGATGCACGGACGAACAAAAGTCTGGCTCCCCATTATTCCGCAGAGTGCATTAAGGGGATGCATATTTACGAATATCCCAGTCCACGGATTTGAAAAACGAACAAAGCATTACAGCGGAATTCTGAATGTAATTTTGAACAAAAAAATGTCGAAGTACGTTTTGAATTGGAGCAAGAGTAATGAAATTACGTTAAAATTACTCATTAAGTTGATCAAACCAAAATGTTTTCTGATGCCTTAGTTTTTTGTTCCGAATTGAATGAAAAATTTCACTGCATTTCGATTGGTTACAATAATTTATAAACGATCTTATTCGTTGTTTCCCTAGTCGAATCTCGTTAGGGGATTTACTGCTGCATCGAGATGGGGGAAGAAGATAAAAGAGAGAGGGGGAAAAAAGAATTCCAGAAAATGGGCCACAAATTTTGTTTAATCCTTGGGAAAGCTGTTAATTGTCCAATCGGTCGATCCTGATGAATAATTTGGAGCTTAGAATCTGGGGACGCCGAGTGAGATAAAGAGGTCGCGGTAGGATAGGATAGGATAGGATAGGATAGGATAGGATAGGATGGGATAGGTTCTGTTAAACACTGAATTCTCCCTGGATTTGTGAGACAATGGCTCACAGTTGGACCAGTTCTAAACTTCCGATTACCTTAATGCGAGCTACCTATGCCATACCTCTAACAGTCTGAATCCAAGTTCACACCGCATAGTTATAACGTCATTAATGTCGGAAATAGATAGACTTCCCGCACCTCGGATCCTTGACATTTGACAATATTCCAGTCAAATCGGAAAAAATAGAAAAATTGATTATTGAAGATCCAGATATTGGTGGAAAGCTGTACCTAATTCAGTTTTTTCAATTTTCATCATATCTCGACAACTGTTGATCCTATCGTCACGGAGGTTATTATAAAAAATGAAGCTTACCAAATTCTCTACGACAAAGGTTTAATACATGTTTTTCATATCTTCACTAGTTTTTGTGTAATACAGGGCTGAAAGTGTCGATAATTGTACAGAACCTTGTGAGAATTATGATGTATTCGCTGGTGTATTAGAGAAAAACGATCAAAGATACGAGGAAAATGTATCGAACCTTTATTGTGGAGAATTTAGTAGGCTTCATTTTTTGTCATACCCTCCGTGACGATGGGATAAATAGTTGTCGAGATATAATGAAAAAACTGAATTCAAGCACCGTTGATTTGCACAAGATGACGTTTCAACACCGGTAATAATTAGCATACGTCATTCGGCAAGCCTCAGAATAATCCTCGATGCTGTGTAGAACCGATCACAAAGAATCGAATCGCATTCCTGAATAAAATACGTGCCGAAATTCAGGGCTCACGTGATAACCATAAACCGAGCCTCGCCCCGGGCCTTGTCTTATCTCCTGAGTTTAGCTAATTAGAAAATTATCCCATTGGATTATTTATGCTCCTGCTCAGGATCCTGCAGGGTTTCTACCGGTTCGTTAATAGTTCGCTGACGATACGATGCTACACTCGGTGCTTTTATCCGTCCATTATACTAATCCGTAAACAACACATTGTTACAGTACGGTATAGTTAATTTTACCATGCGCGAAATGGCATAATCTCAAGCAAATAGCTGTTTAGACTTCAGACATTACATTCTCTTTCTCTCTCTGTGTGATAACAGTCGCGTCGCGTGGTTTCTGCGAGAGGGAAATAATAATCCTGCTAATTAATTGTCAAATCTCGTGGATGGCGTTACTAGAATCTGTGCAGAAAACCGAGGGGGTAATGATACCTGGGAAATAAGGTGCAGGTGAGCTCGAGCGCTAAAACTCGAGACCAGAAGGAAGCCCCCTCGGAATAGCGGAAGGGACGTCTTAAGAACACCTCTTGAACGTTCTAGTGTCATGCCAGTGTCTAGTCTGGCCGCGGGCACTTGCTCATATCGAACCCTGAAAACTTAGCACGACGCAGTCGCGTCGGCAGGGATTTTTTAACCGTATTTCGCGAGTAGGTTCGCGATTTTCGTTATATTGTTTCATTTTATCTCGATGAATTTCACCATGATAATTCGAGAGAGAGAAAATGATCGGAAAGATTCGTGATCAGCGACTTTAAAAACCATGTGGTACCAAATTTCATTAAAATTACATAGTCAGACAAACCCAAACGTCAAAGTAAAAATAGTTGAAGGTGATTCTTTTGACCACAAAACGTAGAGATTGAGCGAAAACCAACTTCCCGTTTTTTTCTGAAAAAGGAGAAACAACGGGATGTTGGAAATGGCGGATTCCCACAAATTTCCAGTTACCCAAACTTTCCTCTCGATAATTTAATATCGAAGGTCTGAAGGTACGTTCTAATTTTCCAATTATCGTGCCTGCTTAAAAGGGTCCTTACAGCCTTCGGGTACCGGCATAGTACCTATGAAACTGCTTTGTGCATGGTTCGTACCAGTATGCGTGTATGCCAGAATGTGGGTATAGATCGAGGCAACTTACTCGGACTATTACTTAGACCTTACCCAACTTGTAATTAGTTTAATTCCATACCAGCCTAGGGATACGATGCCACGTTATCGCGGAAGAGGAATCCCTTGCACACTATCTGCGAATCGAGCACCCGAAATAATCTGTCGAAGATCGAACTGATTTTTCGACAAAATGAATACAGATTTGTTGGACTACATTCACTGTCTTTGAAGCTCGTCAGAAAAAATCCATCTTTCAGGTTTTATTCGCGATTCGAAATAGTCCCGTTTTCTTTTTCCTCTTTGAGACGAAGCTCTTGCGTCAAATCTGGAGCAGATATCGAATGAAATATAAAACATGGAAATGAATAGATCGGATTTTGTCGTAATGTCATTTTTTTTCTCTTCTTCTGAATCCTATTTCATCCCTCGGACAACATCCACGGGGGACATGGGCAATAAGAGTAAGGAAAAAAAATTGAAAAAACACAAGCGAGGGTCCCCAGGGTCCGAGTAGACGGTACCGCCCCGTCCTCGCGGCTCCACTCCTCCAGGAGTCTCAACACTCGGTTTTGTCCCAGGGGCGATCATCAGTCCACTCTGGTACGTCTGGACCACCCTAAACTCCCTTAAATTTAACCCGGTGGTACCCAGATACCATTTTCCAAGGTCTTTCGCGAATTTACGATCCGCTTCACCCCCGTCACCCTCTTTCCAAAAATCAATATCTCAAGCTCTTTCTCGAAATGGTCTGGAGACCTTTTTTTTATTACTTCATTATTCATTTTCAAACGTCATATTTCCTGATCGCTCGACGAGGGAAAAAAAAATTTCGGAATTTTGAAACCCCTATATTTTTACAGCACATACAAATGTCAAGTTTCTCTTGAATATCGGAAGCGCCTAGGGGTTTACGGGCTTCCAATTTATCTTTGTGTTACCGCAAGTTTCCCTAATTATTTTCGAGCAAAATTTTCCCCCGTGGTAATCGCGTTTGACGTAAGGGATTAATTTCTTCAGTGGGAGAAAATTCTTTATCGATAGTTACGGAGCTCGTCGAGAGATTCTTAACGTTTTATTGCTGGTTCTCAGATTTATCAACAGTAATTAATTTGTCTTGTGCTCCTAGGATCGTCGGAGATACCGCAAAAACTTTTTCTTCTTCTGATGTACATTTTTTAATATCAGAGAACCGGCATCTTTCCCTGAAACCTTACCCAAAGTCCTCAAAGTTTATCCCGCAGCGTTGTTCCGCGGTGAGGGAGGTGCGGGGTCTGAGGGTACCGCGGTACCGAAGGAAGTATAAATTGGAACCGAGCTCGTAGTTCCCGGTAGTTTCGATAATTAATACCTCCCCAGTATGCCAGAGGCTCTTGAAATACCTCGAGGTACCAACTTATAAACCCGGTTTTGTCGTTCCTATATCTATTATACACCGAAACTCTTCGTTTTACACGATTCGGAAATCAGATCTTCCGTACCCATTGAATATACAGTGCGCAAGTTACACCCAGCTCATGTCAGATTTCACCCTGATCATTCGCAAGCTTTATTCAATCGGGCTTTAACGCGCCAGACCGAAGTCACGGCGTCACACAGGTTCTTAGTATCAACGTAGATTAGATTTCTTCTATATTCAATGATATCATATCAATTCTATGATACAAGGACTGACTGATAGAAGACGAAAAGATTGAACAGTAAACTGGACGTCGGCCATGAAACCCTCAACCTTTTTACTAATTTTTCATATTTTCGACCAACACATTTGGAGACCAAATGTGTGGTCGTAAGCTAGAATTTCTAGTTCTTCTTACAACCCTACCTACGTGGAATTTCTACAAATTTGTTCTCTATTGTTTTCAACATTTTGGAGTCCACCATAAACTATGTAGGTACCCACCATACCTCTTCCAAGACACTCCATGTACCCAACTTCAACCCTAAGTACCACCTACTTCTCTATGATGGACATCTTTTCCTCAAATTTATCTACCAATCGAAGAAATTAACCAATTACTCCACTTTACCAATCCGACCGATCCTAACGTTCGTTACAAGCTTCTATAACCTCCACTTTTCCAAAATCTTCCAAATTCTTCCATCTACTAATTTCCAAAAGACAGTAGACAACAAGTTCTCAATCCGACAACGACAACTAACTGGACAGTCAGTCCTGAACAAATCGTCGACTGTCAAATCTATAACAAATCGTCAGTATTACTCAATTATATCAACTAAAGACCTAGAAATAATTCGAACCAAATTGACAATGGCGTTATATTACCGTATAAAAATTCAGAGACATGATTTGAAGATTGAAAAATACGTTCTCATCGATGAAACTGTATATTTTCCATTTTTAAGTGCTGAAAAGTAGATCCTGAAAAAAGTGTTCACTTTTCTACTAAAAAATTCATCATTTTTTCGGTTTTCGATATTTTTTCAAAAATTCAGAACGATACTCTTGAGTTATGGTACCTACTTTCATTTTAAAAAATCGTCTGGTACGGTGTCTTTCGAAAATAACATTCATTTTGAAGGTTGAACTCGACGATTTGGGGCTTGAAGACATGAAAATACTGAAAATTGTACGAGTAGTTTTTCGACTTCACAGCTGAAACTGTAAAAGTTGAAGACCCCTAGCACAATCCTTGATACTTCGAGCTGAAATTTCGTGTGTATTCTCGCAGTGCAGAAACCCATTCTGAAAAAAATATGGAATCGTTTGGACCAATAATTCTAGTAGTCCGCCTTAAAATTCGATTCGACATGTCTGCGAATCTAATTCCGGATGGTTTCTTTGAACCACAGACAAACCGATTCGGTACCATTTCAAAGAAACAGACTCGCGGACAAAGGAGAACAATTATTCAGCCAGAAACTGGACCAAAGTGCTTCTGGCGATCCGACCGTGCTCAAATCCTCAAGGATATTGCATCGTGGTCGTTTCTTTCCCGTTGTCGTCAAGACCGACGTTTGAATGTGCATCAGAGTGCAGTGCTGGAATTCGCTTCGACTTTGAGAATCTTTTGACTCGTTTTTCGTTTTTCTTTCCACCAGATTATATCCACCCTTCCGGGCTTTGGACGAGATGAATGGACCTCGTACACTTTGATCCATTCATTGATTGCGAAGCGTTATGTGTGGTACCTGGGCCTCAAGTTGTATGTACCAGGACGGGTATTTCTTGCAGGGTGGCACCTCTTTTGCTCAAGTATTCGGTGAATGTAACATCAAAAGATTTCCGGATGTTATAGGTGCATGCCCGCGTTGGACCACCGGGAATTTAAATTCCTGAAAGCGGTATTGGCATTTCTTGCTTTGCTGCATCTCGTCCTTCCGCCCGTTCCTCCACTACTGGCTGCTGCAGCATCCTCGGAAGAAATACTAACGCTCTTTGAGGTTATTTCGTTATTCGAAAGCGGACGATATAAATTTATCTCGAGCTTCTCATGCGAATGTTATTCAACGTGCTTTTACGATTTCTGGGGGTGTAAAATATGCCCCTGAGATTAAGGTGGGTGGGATATACGCGAACAGCGAAATAGAAGCTCGTGGTTTTGCTAATATTTTCATAACTCGGACCGGTTTAATTGTTTGCGTTGAAATTACCTTCACCGGTGCCATAAAACCAGGCGCATATGCGCATAACTCGATTTTCGCGAAACGCGTAAAACTACATCAATACCGCGCATGTAGGATTGAACCAGACCCAAGGAGATCTTAGTAAATTCTCTTCGAACTTGAATAAAGCTTGTGCGAAAAAGTTGGCATCAGTACAATATCAGTCAATGAGTAAGAATCGACGATAATTGTACATTTAGAAATGCGAAAATCATTTTCAAGAACATTTTCAATTGTGAATATTGAGTTTATGCTAATCGATGCGTTCTCATTGCCCGCAGGAACAAGATTATCACCGTCACCATGTAATCTTACCGTGCTTAAAGCACACCATATACACGTGTCTGCAGTTAATTTGAATTTGAATAGTATGTATAGACGTATCCGCAAGCACATACAGACACAGAGTCAACCCATAACAGGGGGGGAAGGGATAATTACACGGTTTACCGAGCCTGTGTGTGTTAGTCTTTGCCCGTGTGGGACCAATAATACCAACCGAGTTTAATTCAATCTCGAAGTGATAATTAATTAACATTTTACGCAGTACTCGGTACTTTGTTCAAATTAGCCACCACTGCGCATTGTTTTCGCCGGATCGAGGATATCCCAGGACCTGGAGGACGTAGTTGCGGAGGTGGACTGAGCGCCGTACTCCTGTTTGTTGCTTTGGTCGGATAGTATCTTGTTAGCCGTATCAGGAAGTCGGTTACAAACCTAGTTAAGCTCCAGTTCCGCTTTTTCGAGACTCTGCAGTTCGTTACGTTATCCAAAGTCTGTACCTATGACCATTACAAATTCTACCGAAGTTGGTGCAGGTACTACCTACGATACCGAATATCGACGTTCTTTCTACCGTATTCTCAGAAAATAATCCCTATGCAGCACTCAAAGTTGTCTAAAAGTGGCATGGATGTCAAATGTCCCACACTTGTCTCAACTCTCAAAGACGTCTTTTGGTCTCTTAATGGGACATTTGACGTCCATACGACGACTTTGAGTTCCTTAGTTCCTGTCTGGTTCTTCTTTCCAAAATTAGTTTAAAAAAAAAAAAAAAACTGAGCGTTCATTTGCAGTCACGAGATCGTCGAGGTTCCTAAGAATGAAGAAAAAAATGTGGTTATTCATTTCCGAAGTAATTAGTCACGCTAGGCTCGTCGTAAACCCTCCAATATTTCTTTTTTAATTAAATACTCTACGACCGAAAGTTTTCTTGCGTTCAGTCCCTCGGAGACGGGAGGAAAATCGTGCGGGCCAAGGACTCGACGACCTTTTCTTTTCTTTCTTTTTTTCTATTTCTTCTTGTCTTTTTCCTCCACGAGAATAACTTTTTTTCCCCCTCACGGATCATATCGTGACTTTCCTTCATTTTTTTTTTGGTCGAGTAGGTAATTTCGTCAAATAATCGAAATTCTGTACGAGAGGCTCCTAGGTATATATATATATTTTTTTTTAAATTCTTTTTTCCTTCTTCCTATGCATCAAAAATTCTATCGGTTCAACTTCATTTCATATTCTTGTCTGCAACAACACGTCGCCTTTTCTACCGCCTCGAATAACTTGGGGGATAAAAAATGGGTCGGAAGAAACAAAAAGAGAATGAGAAAAAAAAAAACGAAAGAAAACCTCGATCTGGATCATAAATTCTATAAGAATTTTTCAACTCCGAAACGTGTCTGACTCAAACCGGGATCAACTACTGCGATATCGATCATGCAGCATTCAATTTTTATCTCAGGATAAAAACGATCACATTCGCATTATCATCCAAATATGGCGCTAAAATCGTCAATTCTTACGTCACTTCTGATATTGTGGGAAAATTAATTTTTTCAATTGCTTTTTCTTCTGATTCCAGAACTGGGAGGTGATGAACACGGCTGTTTTAACGGGACGCCAAGTATCCCAGGCGATGAAGGTGTTCATAGTGAGCCAGGCCGGAAAAGTGGCAGACGTCACCCTGCAGTCATCCTGTCATTCGGAGGACGAGAGCGTCTTGAAGGTGGGTAAAAAAATTTGCCCTGAAAATATCCAGGGTTCCTTTAATCGCAACGAGAGACGGTTTTCAATTTAAAACTTGATACGGAAACAGCAAAGGAATACCAAAGTTCACTCGAGCTTGAAAAGCGCGGCTCGTAGATCAGAAAAAGCTGAATTTTTTCATTTCGTTTTGTTTGTTCCTTCTTTTTAATTTCGAACAAATACCGCTTCCGCGGTGTGATGTAGCGTTCCACACACCAATCTTTCTCCTAGAATTTTCTCCCGGTATAATACACGCTCGGTGAGACACACCTGTTCCGTTCTCAATTCTTTACCGCTTCATACCGTCTCTGACCATTTGTCTTCTGCGTTGAATTTTTCTTTCTAATCCCATTTCCTCGCGCTCTCCACGGTCTCGGTGTGTCTGGGATTAAAGATCGCCGCCGTTTCGCCAAAAGGTTGAGTCGCAAATACTCGACGTTAATTAACTCGAGTGTCTATACGCCCAGGCTGATCAAAGTTCGCGATACTTTTCGATGAATTCCCATCCGGGAGATAGTTTGCTTTGGTAATGCCTTCAATTTCCCGAAAGACACCGCGGCGAGACGGTGAAACTCGGTAAAATAAACCCGGACCGAGGGCCGTCAGGTCGATCCATAGTAATTACTCGTCAAACAGAATCTAATCGAAGCTGTGATAGAATGGAGGAATAATGTTTCTGAATCGGAAACCCATTTTTTCGAATTTTCTCTCGATAAAAAGGTAACTGCGCGCTGTATCACCGTAGAAAAAGGTGTTGAACGACACCAGACACTTTAAAAGTTGAAAGTTGAGACTCGAAGAAGAAGAAGAAGAAGAAGAAGGTGTAAAAAGTTGAAAGTTTAAAGTTCAGAAAACGTCGCGTCGCTTATACAACACTCGGTGATAAAGTATCCTCTCTGAATTCACTGCGGGTGCGAGAGGAGAAATGTGCTGTACCTCAACAAACCGTGGAAAAGCAACCCTCGTTGTCAGTACGTAGGCACGGACCCACAATCCTCTCTCACGCTTCGTTGATTTTGGACACGTGGAAGACACGGGTCGGTCCAGAATCTCCTGTCCGACGAGCACTTAACCCGGTGGATTGCTGGTTAGCACTTCATCCCCGAGTACCCCTGACGCCTCTTCGGTACCATGGAATTAATGGGATGTGCTCGAAAGCCTCGAATCTCGCTCCTCGTTATTAAAGCAAAACATACACTCAACGATATGCACTAAAATCCGAAAACAAATACCGTTTTTTATGGAAATACTGATCTGTTCTACTCGGATCGCAAATTTCCATACGTAGAAATTGACTTCTAATCGGGGAAAACTATCTAGGGCCCTAGCAGGGATCCTGACGGGGCCCTAGATAGTTTTCCCCGATTAGAATTAAGTCAATTTCTACACTTTAACTCATACACGTATTCGGAGAATTTTTCGAGATAGTAGAGCTTGAAACGGAAATTTTTCACACAGATTCTTGTTATCGGTGGTTATAGTCTGATCTAGGGATCTTTCAGTTTTTTCAAGATATTTCACGAAATACTACCATTTTGGTTCCTTTTTCGCATATTAGCACACTTTTTTGCATCTAACTGAAGAATTCTAGATCTAGTTCTACCACTGTTGATAAGAGTCTGTTTCACTGACAGTCGTTTCCCAAAAATCGTTATCATTTAATCAATTTTATGGATATATTTTTTTTAATCTCATTAAACTTGAAATGTTTGTTACAAAAGATCGGAGAAAACACTACAAGAAGGATTATATAATCCCACAACAATTTTCAAATTTGGCTCTCTGAGGCCTCGCAAGCTCATTTCCTTCGCGGTCGTATTTGGAGTTTAAATTTTAATCACACTCAATTTCAAGTACTCAGAATGATCATTAGAGCCCCGATTCTACGAAGAAGAGAGAGACCTTGGTTCCCTTAAATTCGTATTATTGATCAGAAACAAACGTTTTTGGACTAATTTATACACTCCGTCGCTTCTATCTCGTTCAAGTAATTTTTTTTTTTTTTTTTCATATCTTCTTTTCGTTATAATTCTCATGAAATCGGCTTTAGGCTGCGGTGGTTTTATGTATTCATTCTCATTTCTCATCCGAGTAGCGTTCGTCGGATCGTGGCTTAATTCGTTTAAAGTTATAGGCAAAGTTCTCTGTAACAAGGAGAAACTTTAGTACCAGACGTTTAGAAGCTGCTACTTCAGCCCAAGAAGAGAACGAACAAAAAAAAGGAGGTTTCAACGCCTGACTTCTTTTTTTTTTTTTTTTGTTTCATTTTCCCCGAACCAAACTTTTATCGCAGGATACAATTAAACGTGGAATCCAAAATATGTTTGAGCAAAGTTGAAAAAGAGGCTTTAATTTTATTCTTCTTATTTATAATCGCTTCCACTTGATTTGATCTTCAATCACAATTAAATTCATCCAAATTGGCGCCATTGTTCGATAAGGGTTCTAACAATTCTTTGTGCGAAATGGCAATAATTTTACCGCGATAAACCCCCGAGGGACGGGCGGAGTTTGTGCTGGAATTGTTTAAAAGTTGAAATAAACTTTGTCGTCGTGACTCCTGAGAGATACAATCAAATACTTTTTCCAGACCCATTGAAATTTGATTATAGGTTTTCCCCTTGGCGAAGCGGAAAGAAAAGCAGAAAAATGAAAGAACAGGAGGAAGTAGAAATGGGGAAAAAATTTTGAAGCGTATTATAACACTGAGAGAAAGTTAACGTCCGACAGGAAAAAAAACAAAGGCGTTTCCCTACAACAAAACCAAAAAGATTCCTCAACACGTTTCTCACAGGGTTCGCAAAACCCCAACTCGAACATTCGACCTTCTCAGCAAAAAGACTAAACCCTCTGGAACGTCGCTTATATTTCCAGCGTCGTCGTTGATCGCGTGGTTCTTGAAAGAAAGATAAAAAATTTGATTCGGAATGTCGAAAGCGTCTTCATTTCATCGATAGATAGCCGCAATAATAATGCTTTTATGGCAACAAAGAACCTTTTTTCCTAATTTCGCTTTGGGCGTAGCGTGCATGTCTCTAGAAACTGGCCAGCTGTACCATGTCAGTAACACAGGCTGGCCAGTTTCTAGAAACAAGCACCGCAGGCCCATCTTGAAGGCAACTTTTCGATCATGTGAGGCGACTGATATTCTAGAACAACATTTAACAATTCTATGAAGTGAAATTTCTGTCAGGATCCGAGACCTCGGATAGTTGTTCCTTGATGAAATCGTTCCAGTCGATCGTGACTTTGTTCTGATTGATGCAATTCTCCATCTTTTCACCCTGATCCAGATCCCTGTCTAATCTCATCAGCCCCGAATCGTGTTCGAGCCACGTAATTCCCCTCTGGCTAACCCTCTGGCTAACCACACTCGTGTTCCAGGTGTCGTCGTCCTGCAGCAGCGTCTACGTCGACGGCTCTGAGATACGCGGCTCGAGCAACGCCTCCGTGCTCGTCAAGTACGGTACGTACACTGGACTGGCCCGGTTCACGGTGTGGATGCCGGAGTTCCCCCTGGAGGTGACGGTCGCGGACAGCCGCCTGAGTCAGGTAAAGGGCTGGAAGGTTCCCGAGGAGCTTTCATCCTCGAAGAACAAGCGCAGCCTCAACGCGACGGATCCCGAAGACGAGGAGGTCGAAAGATCGAAGCGCAGCGCGTCTCCCGACGAGAGATTCCGCGGTGAGAGATGGTCCGATGGCAATTCCGTCGACCGGACGCCGAACTGCAGACTCAGGTTCCAGCAGAGCCCGGTCGAAGTCCACTCGAGGTTCCTAGCCGCCGATCACGACTCCGGAAGGGTTTCGTACTTCGTTAATCGACGGACGTGGCTCAGGGTCACGGACCTCGTCGTCGGACTGCTCAGGGTCTCGGACCACCGGTTCGCCACGCTCCAGGGTCGGGTGGTCCAGGGGAAAAGCTTCGGGAGGACGGAGGTCCAGGTCGTCTCGCCGATCACGGGTCGCGTCATCGGAGCGAAGGAGGTCAAGGTCGTCAGCGATCGCGTGTCGGTCGCGCATCTTTCGGTCAGGGTCGTGTCCGGGCTTCAGCTGACCATATCTCCGGATACGGCGATCGAGAATGGATACGTGGCTGAGACGTCGGTGACCAGGAGACTCACGGCGCAGTACCAGGTCGGTTCGCACGGCTTTGTCTCATTACGCTTATTGTACAGTCGAAATTGGCTGCTGATCGAGTTTCTCTCACGATTTTGGGGACGGTCAACACCGGATATTGGAGTATTCGAACTATTACTGACAGAGATGCCAATTTTTAGGACGCCTAGGAGCTAAAAGTCACTTTATTCGTACTCTGCGCATGCGCAGTGTAGCAGAATCGTCCGACCGTCGGTAAAACAGGTGCTTTAGGTACCAAACACAGGCTGTGGAACTCGGAAATCATGTTTCTTTCTATATTAGAGGCAACATAGCTTGAAAGGAACTTTTCTAGCACGTTCACCATGTGAAATTGTACTTTTTTCAATAAAAATGTCAATGAAATATAGACTTTTAGGACTTTTTCTGTACCAAACGAGAACAAATACTCAAATTTCGAGTTCAGATTCGGAATTCTCGTGCAATTGAACGTGACGGTCAAGTCGATTCCAATCAAAGAAGCATTTTCGCAGCTAAGATCTCTAAAACATTCATAACTCTGTCACATATAGTCCAATATTCTTGGATGAAAATACAAAGATCAGGCGTATCTCAGAGCAGTGCGGTTGATCATCGAAGAAATCCGTGATCGATTATTTCAGGAGGGTCTGTTGGACATAGACATCGAATTCTCTGACGGTTCTCACACACCGTTGCGAGAAGTAGCCGTCAACGATTACCACTTGTTGGTCGAGAGTCTGGACCCTGAGGTTGTAGCGTTCGCACCGATGGTCGCCTCGCACCATCCTAGAGTGATAGCGGTGGGTGAGGGACGAGGTGATCTGCTGCGAGTCACTCTTCAGCTCGCGGATGTGTGTCGACTGCCTAACAGAAGGTCTAAGAACTCGCCAAGAACGCCTGCCGCCCCTCTGGCCACCGCCTCCGCCAATGTCGAGGTAGATTTTGCATCCAGCGACTTACCGAACCGACCTGAGTTCGTCCAAAACGACGGCGGAGGAATGGTCGGGTCTCACAGGGAGAGGAAAAACGGAAAAGAAATGGCCACTGATCTACACGACATTTTACTCGGTAATTTTTATGAGAAAGAAACAAAATTCAATATCCTTACGATAGTCCGCTTCGAGAGTAAAAGAAAATATAATCACGAGCATTACTCTCGAAACGTACTGCGTCGTTCGCCGCATTTGAAAAGCTTGAGCCGTTGGTACTGTTGTGCAGTAGTGGGTTGTTCGTAATTTGTTTTGCGCGGATCTTTTGGGTCCCTCGCACTTATAGTTTTTGGATTTTCTTTCAGTTTTTCATCGTAGTTATTTATTATTTTTTATTTTATTTTTTTTCTGTTGATTAGTTAGTCGTAATTGCTTTTTCTTTTCTTTCTTTCTTTTTTTTTTTATTATTTTCTTGTTGTTGTGCGAAGGGATACCTCTGAAAGACGAGAACAACCACGAGCCTACAAAGCAGGCGCATCAGGCGCATCAGGCGCATCAGGCGCAGCAGCACCACACGGCTCTAGCTAATGGCATGTCTTCAGGGGGAATGGGTGGTGTAGGAATACGACATCACGGCGGTCCTCACATGACTCCTCTGGAGATCGGGATGTACGTTCTCCTCGCAGCTTTCTGTTTCGCCATCGTCGTATTCGTCGTTTCCTGCGTCGTCTATGCCAGCAAGTTTAAACCACAGCCTCCGGACTCGCCGATACCCACTCTTCCCGTTTTGGGGGCTGCTAGAGCCGCCGCTAGCCAACTTGCCCCCGGTCGAAGGCCCAGGGAATCTACTACAAACGCTCACGACTGGGTCTGGCTCGGGAGAGCCACGCTCGAACGGGCGGCCTGCGCCCCTCAACAGGTAACATAAAGTAACAAATAATATCGGACGCAGAGTTTGACGCCTTCTTTTTTTCCAGGTCCGCGTTACCAGTAATCCTCTGGCCACGGAGCCTGAGGAAGAGTCAGCGGAGCTTGGGACGAGCTTCGACAACCCGAATCACATCGAACTTCCCTCGGTTCGGCCATCCGGGTCGGTGGCGATTGATACGACGACTTATTGCAAGAAGGATAAAACACCTCGCGGCTCGAACAAGCCTCGGAACGAGTGAGTAGCGCGCGGCTCAGTTTTGTTTTAGCTGTGTTCAGAAGCCCCGAATACTTATCGTATTTCGTTTCAACAGCAACGACGACGTTCCTCCGCCTCTTCCTCCCCACGGTATTCCCCAAAATTGCATCGACGTCTCGAACGGCAACGAAGACTACAAGCCGCCGGTGCCTCCGCACAGGAATACCGGGGTGATCGCGCGTCTACCGGATACGCCGAAGAAGCATCATCACAGAGCGTCCAGCGGCAGCCACGGAAATCATCGGCACAGCAAACACCACAGTAAATCCCAGAAGCAGAACGTTACGAGTAAGGGAGATAACGAGGACGAGTTTGTCGAGTTGAGAAACAACGACGACAAGCGGGGACCCAAAGACAAGTCCAAGGAAGTTAAGAGGGCGACTATCGTAGGGAACCCGATGTACTCGTCTCAGGAGCAGGAAGAGATGGCTCTGGACGACCTGAACCTCGGCATGGACTACGATCAGATTATGCAGTACTTTGACAATCTGAAAGAGTCCAACGCCTAGGTAAGGGCCTCGGATAAAAATTTAAAAACGGGACAGGCATCCTCTAGCGTTAAATAATATCACACCCGGCGAAAGATCGTTCCGAAATTATCTGTGATTCAATTTCCGGACGATCCGAGCACGGGGTGATTTGGTTCCGCGGAGGGTGCTCACCTACTAGGCTATATTTCTAGTCAGCTTCCTAGCAGCACGTATCATTATTCGGAGACGGTTGGCCACTGGGAAACGGTGCGATAAAGCATCGACGACTAGCGTCGATATTTTATTTCATCAGGCGTAGCGAGCGGACCGTCGCTGCAATATGAACTGTAATAAGTAACGATTAAACTATATCACTTATCAGCGGCTGGGCATCATATCACCTTATAGTACTTCCCTTTTGATCCTGAATATTTTTTACCCGCCCAAACTGCCAATTAGTTAATCTCCTACCCCGTAGCGATTATATTTTATGCCACTGGTAATATATAAATAATAAATGAATAAATACCTAGCTTAGCTATCATTTATATTGACGTGTATTATAAAGCATCATCTGATCATCCAAATCTGTACAGCTCGTGTTATAATTAATTCTAATTAATCATCCACACTTGACATTATGATTGAATTGTTTTTATTTTATTTTTTTTCAATCAATCTTTTATTTTTTTACCATACGATAATTTAATTATCATAAAACCTCGACCGATTGTAATTGAAAATTAGGTGATCAAACTGATCGAAATATTATTAATTGCGTTCAGTCCCGGGGGTCGAGGAACAAAGTCTACCTGTGTTCCAAGTTACGTTCAATAATATAGTAATATTTATTATCCATATATGTGAACAATTTATATATAACAATTAATTGAATTTGCAGCAGTGTCGTAATAGTATTTGTAAATTTTTGCGTTGTAAGATTTTGTACATATTTACATTGAAAATGAAGAAGAAAGGAAACCTAATAATTAATTAACCGAATAAATGAATAAATTAAAAAAAAAAAAAAAAAACTATATATTTAATGATAATTATTATTGTGTAAGAATAATATCGCAGAATTATCCTAAACATAGGGTCTAAAAATACATGTATGTAACCAGATAGTACAGCCTTGTGTCGTCGTGTCATATATTATCTAAACAAAAAAGGTATAAAAAATAATAATAATGATAACAATTTAAAAATACGTATATTATGATAATTATCAATAACGTTACGCTCGATCGTATTCGCTTTATATTATATAGTAATATATTTTCTTTCATTTTTACCTTCATTTTCAAACTACGATTGGATATCAATGATTAAAAATCGATTTCAATGTACATACATATTATACACTCGTTGTTCTCCGATAATTACTTATTTCCAATGAATGAGATGAAAACAAAACGCCAATGGAAATATAATCGTCTCTATAATATACACTCGATATTAATAATAGTCGAACCAAACCAGTCTCCGCTATGTTTGAATATCCAATCATGATATTAACTGTAATTATATTCGTGAAATGAAATGAAGAAAAAAAAAGAAAATTAAATCCTGATTTTACTCCCTGAGAGAGAGGAGTGACCCTTTCGAAATGGCATGGTAACGTGTATCCTTTAAATCACTAACGCTAATAGTATTTTCAAATCGTAAAATAATGAATAGAAATTAAATATAAAAAAAGAAGACGAAGAATGGAATAAAAATAATGAAAAAAAAAGAAACGTTTGATTATAAAGAATTATGAAGAAAATTAATCGATCTAGATATATGTGTAAGCGTAAGTTATATATGTGTTAAAAAAATACAAAAAAAACGAAAAATGGTATAAATATCGTTTCACCAACAGTGAGTAACTGATAACAATAAACACGAATATTTTTTTAACCCCAATTCTAGTCTGAAAGTCAGCCATAAAAGAGCGAGTTAATTGCTTCATTGTTGTCGCCTGCAGCTGCCACTGAATAAAAGTAGATAAAAATAAATAAATAAAATTGATAAAACAATCTCTGTAATTAATTAACCGCGTATAATTTTTAGTAAGAAAAATAGAAATGAGAAAAAGGAAAGAAAAATCATAATATAATGTTAAATCATAAACACGTACACATTACCTAAACACGCGAGTTTTGTTGTATGGATAATTAGAAAATATAATTATGCCTCATATACTCTTGACTGAATTATTACATTTTACTGATAAGATTGGATTTTTTTAATTATTATTTATTATCAAAAAACCGAACCCGAATTGAATTGTTCTTTTTATTGTCTTTAACTGAATGAAAAATATATAATTAATTAATTTACTATATATTTTTTTCATAACTAGGTCAATAAAACTAATATAGTACTGTTGATATAATATATTTATTTTAGTTTGTTACTGTGATTCTATTGTAATAATTTAATTAAACTAAATATAATAATTTTATTGTCTCATAGAAGGGGAAAAAAAAAATTTTCATATAATTTGTCAGCCGTTGCTCAATTTTTCTATATCAATCGTCTCTCCTCATAGTGAATATAATAAATAATAATATGTCTATTAAAGAATAATAATTTATAAAACCGCTTTTATTTTTACTTCCTCAATTTCAATATTATAATTATCAAATTATTAGTGGATTATGAGAAAAAAAAAAACTAATACTACAATGAGGCAACGGATATAAACTACAATGAATTACGTGTCGATGCATAAAGTACGCTCTTGAAATACAAAAAATAAAAGTATTTTATAAATTCCGCGTTAGATCCACGCGTCCATCACCAATATCATTAAAGAAAGAATTGAAAAAGGAAAAAAAAAATTAGAAAAATCTACGGTATATAATAATAACGTTAATTTAGAGACAGCTACGATATTAAATAAGTGTAATTAATAATTAAACTGGTATACATAATTATTTATTAATACAAAAGAAAACAAAATAAAATATAATTATAGATATATAACACAAATTATATAATATATTATATATATAACACGAAATCAGACACACATACAGCAAAACAAACAAACAAAAAATAAAATGCAAAAGATTGACAATTCATTGAAAAATTGAATTGAAGCAAAAAAAAAAGAGCAAAGTAGAATCGTACGTACATAATATACCTAATTATATATTACGTAAAAATTAGATTATGTGTGAAGATGTTTGAAACATAGAAAATTATAATACCTAAATAATATGAGGAATAATGAATAAACTTTTGTAAATCCTAAGGTGAGGCGCTGAAATCATTTTGCAATTGATGATCGAATAAATTAAGAAAAATTTATACTAGAAAAGTATAAATCAAGTGTGTAAGAGAAATGAAGAAATTTTGAGATTACATAAGAATTCCGAGAGCAGTTTGATCGACGTATTAGAAAAATTACACCGAAATGCGGAAAAATAGAGAATTACAAAATTATGGATGGATATTGAAAATTTCTGCGTTTTGAGGCAAAATTATGGAAGGATTCTGTATCGCGGCTAACGTCTGACATTTTGTTTAATCTAATTATAATCTAATTAAATATCGCGTCACAGTCATCCTCTCACTAGCTATAGCCCTACTGTATGTCTAGCCGGTGTACGTTATAAATGAAGAAGAAAGAAAAAGTAAAACACTAAAGCCGAAAATAATTATTCCGGCTTTTGATAAATTAATAAATAAGTTGAATAAAAATGAATAATAAAAACTCGTAAATATGAACAAATCATTCCTCCATTATAATACTATGATATATTGTAATAAATAATAAAAGAAAAATGAAGAAAAATAAGGAAAGAAAGAAAACAACTGAAAATAATATATTATCACTATTATTATTATTATTATTATTATTATTATTATTATATATATAAATGACGATTAATACTGTATTATTATTACTTATATTACTTATTATTATTGACATATTAAATATTAAGATATAATTATTATTATATTGCCTACTCAATGTACAATATATGTAGTATTTACCTGTTGTTACCACCAAACCGTCATCAAAGATATAAAAAAATAATATTGTAATTGTATCAAATGCGTTTCGATTATTTAATCATTCATAAATATCCTGATTGATTAAAATTGAAGGTATAAAAAGATGGTAGATAAAGAATAACGTTATATCCAGAAAATCAACGTCTTTCAACAGTTTTTTAAATAAAAATACGGTTTCGTTTTTTATAAACTTTCATTTCAGAAATCTCTCCTTCTTTCACGTTGATTTTAACTCTGGAGAAGAATCAGAATTTGGAAAAACATTTTACAACAGTTTTGATAAAAATATGAGAAATTCCAATCAATCGAAGTATAGGAAGAGGTAACAAAATAATCAATTCATGGATCGATGGAGTTATTAATTTTATTCGAAAAATTTATCTACACGAAACGAAACACGGTACTATATAATAATTACCGATATTTACCGAACCAGTATTTATCAACGGGAGAAATCCAGTTGTGGCAGCCTCCCATATTGTTTTTGACAATGTACTCGAAAGAGTACCGGTTCAAATTTAACCCGGCCAGTTTCTCCTCGAGAGCTTTTCTCTTGTCTATCATATCTTGGCTGACTATCTCAGTCGTGAACGGCATCTTATTGGCCAGATTCTTGAGCATCGGCTCGACCTCGGCGAACTCGCAGAATCCCCCCATCTCGACTATCACTCTCCCAGCTTTCACCGGGGTCACGTAGTGATCGATGGCCCCTTTTCCTCCGCCCATTCTCTGTCCGTGGCCCTGAAATCACGCGAAAAATCATTCGGTACAGCCAAGTTCCATCGATTCTTGAAATCTGGGGCGTGGAACAGACTTTTCTCGTCAAGGGCTGCCAGGGCGCGTCGATTCTCCATACGGCAAACATCCGATCGGGGTCCATCTTCTTGATTATCCCCAGACGGACGATCTCGAAGTGTTCCCACCGCATCCTGCCTCCTCCGGTCGCCTGGAAGGTTCGGTAAATGTTGAAAATGGCTCAGAATCGTCGCTAAACGGTATTGAGACTCACAATCATCGCGTACTGCTTGTGCAGCAGCTCGTTGTGGACGAGTTCGGGACCCCGCATGTATCTCAGCCTCTTCTGCATCTTCGGAGCCCTTATTCCGGCGGGAAGGATCGGAACCTTGTCTATGTACTTGAGCTTCGATTTCTCCGGAAACTCGATACCTGCAATATTTGCGTAAAGTGAACACGAGAATAATTTGAAGCGATTTTGAGATTTGAGGAAAAAAAAATATATATTTTGGCAGTGAGAAACTGAATTGTGACCAGAAAAGTGCCCTGAATTAGCCGAGTTTATATTCTGTCTCTTTGTGTGATATTTTGGTTTTTTATCATTCGACCCAGTTTACCGTCATATTTCTTCGGAGGCGCGTAGAACTTCATACCAGCGACTTGACTAGCGGCCGTTGGTAGATTTTTCACTGAAAAAATGACAGATTTTCATTGATAACTGTTGAATGTTAGGTTATGAGAGGTTATTACATAGCGTATAAATAGGTTATGTCGTCGAAAGGAACAAGACTTTTCACATACCCGTCAGTATCGCACGGAGTATGCACCTGACCTCGAACATTTTGCTTCTTTCGTTGATTATACACCACCAAAATATACTCTACAATACTTATTTCAACTTCATTTGGGTTATTTGAAACTTCTCTTTACAATGATGAATCAGCCGACGGCCGATCGGACAATCGGAGTTCCTCGCGAATCGCGAAGAAACATTTTTAGTGTGTAGATAAAATAGATCGCCAATTTATCGACGGTGAAGCAGTAGCAGCGTCATTTGGAAGAATTATTTGTTCAAACTGCGTCGGTAATGTAGGAAACTTCGGAAAAGATTTACAAGTTGTATATCGTCAGGCGCATATTATTTTCAGCCAATTTATTGTCAATTTTGGAAGTTAAGAATCTAGGTCATGATGGACCCTCGGTCGGAAAAAATAATTTTTATCGATATGTAATTATTGTTTTTGTTAAAGTTTAGATTTTCATGTCTGATTATATTATGTTAACTTTATTCTTCAATTAAGACATAATTGTATGTACTACATGCTTTCACTTTTTTGTACTTCCGTGTGAATAAATAAATAAATGAATAAATTATAAATGTGTAGGTATAGGAAAATTGCTATTCAATTGTACACCTCATTTTATCACGTCAAGAACTACAATAATAATGTGAATTGTTCATTTTTGATATAATAATATTCGAAGGGGGTCAGAAACAAAAGAGTCATTTTTCTGAATGTATGTATACGTTCACTTCGACAATTGTGAATTAAATTTTTTTTTTCAAGAATCTGTATATCTTGTAGCCGTAATTGTATCCCACGAGCGTTTTTTCGTTCCTCTGTTTCGTAAAAAATGATTCTGTGAATGATTCGTGTGTCATCGAATTTATCAATCAAATATACAGGTAATTTGTCATCGTGTTTTGCGACGCGAGCACGTCTTCCTGTATGTTGGGTTGCGGACAACAGGCGCTGTCTGAATGCACGTGAAGCACAGTCGGTCGGAAAGAACGCAAAGTTATCTACAGAGGGACTTTGTCGCTTTAAAACTTTTATTTTAGACTCTAATTTTGATTTCTTGCCGATTGCTGTCTCACCCGCGTGGGAGACGGGAATACTTGCCATTATACTAGAATCGTTTCGTTAAAATTTTCATTCATATACCGAAGTAAGTATAAAAATGGGATTTGTGAAAATTCAAGAATCTTCGTTTCCTTTCAGTTTTAATCATTTTTATCCACCGGGCAGCAGCAATTACGTAATATTTGCCGTGTGCTGCGGTGCTTCGGTTACAGTGTCGAAAACCACAAAGTCAACCGACACAAAAATCTAAAGTTCGAAAAATCCGAAATTCAAAATTCGAGATTAAGAAAAAAAAAGTTTTATTCTAAAAAGCGAAATAAAAAAACTAAAAGAAAACAGACAACAAACCACTCGGTTAGTATCGAAAACGAGATGGTCAACCAATGGAAAAATCGAAAAATCGAAAATTTCAAAAATCCAAAATTCGAAAAATGAAAAAACGTTTTCTTTCGGCAAACAAAGAAACAAAAAAGAAACACAAAAAATTAGTCTCTCCGGCGGGGAATCGAACCCCGGTCTCCCGCGTGACAGGCGGGGATACTCGCCACTATACTACCGAAGACTTATAAATGTTTGAATGTTGTCACCTTTTGACGATAATATTGATCTACATACTTACAGATTTCACACGTAATGCAAGAGTACATTGAAAAATGAACGAATTACACCCTACCGTGACGCATTTGGTCTCTACCTATACTATGTGATTTTGATTACTACTGTCTATGCCCAGCCTGCTATATCTTTCTTTTCCGCTTTATTGGAAATAATCAATAAATTATTATTATTATTATTATTATTATTATTACTATTTTCGTGACATCGGCCGACCGAGTCCTAATCCAAATCTAATCGCGTATCCGTTTCGAAAACATCGACCCATCCTAGTCTAACTCTAATCGTGTATCCATTTCGAAAACATTGACTCATTCCAATATAAATCTAACCGTTTTGAAAACATTGACCCATATCCTCACTCGTGCATCAGTTCCAAAAACATCGACCCATCCACGTGACGCTTTTTCGTTACATTCACAATACATTGCGTAGTATTTAATGATCAGACGGCGGGGGTTGCCTTTTGGTCGTCGCGGATCTAATTGTAAGATAACAATACAAATTATTATGTACTGTATTACGTATCTCATTGTATACCAGATAATATCTGATTCTGGCAAAAAAAATTTATCTTAATCTTAATTGACAGGATTTTGAAAAATTTATAATTAATGACCACAGAGTGGTTATTCTAGTGCTTCTCCTGCACGGAGAACCATACCCATACAGAGTCTCCATCTGTGTCTATACTCGATGATAAAAAATCTCATTGTGTATAGTTTGATCGCTGACACATCGGAATATTGAGCAAAGTATGGATATATAATTCTGATATCCGTGATCATGATCCACGCATCAATGAATCCATACACGGTTAGAAATGAAATGTTCCAACAGGTCCACCAAAAATTGTACGTTGATTTCAAGATTTTTCATTGTGTTGTATTTGCATGAAAAAAAAAAGAAAAAAAAATTACACGTTGAATGTTAAAATGACGTAAATTTGTGTTTCATGGATTGAAAATATGTTGAAATAACACAAATATAGAGTGGATAATCTACTGATTAAGAAGCTTGAGAAATTCTTCATGGATGAATAAGAGCTCTAATCAACGAATCAAGTACCCCAGGGAAATTGAATCTGAAGCGCCAGCGATAGGCAACTGATCATACACCTGTAATTTGGTTGGCAATGCCACGTTGTAACTCGCCGCCGAAAAAATTGACGAGCTATAACGCTTGGCATTGCCAACCAAATTACAGGTGTATGTTCAGTTGCCTATACCGGGCGCTTCAGATTCAATTTCCCTGTACCTCATTCAAATAGGGGAAACTATGTGCAACTTTGGCCTTTGCCACAATTTGTTTAACGATTTGTTGACTCAGTTTCTCTTACTATGTTTTTCTCTCTTTCTCTCCAGTCTTCTATCCGAAGTAGCGAAACACGTATGAAAGAAAAAAGAAACAGGCCAGCAGGTAAACTTTCGTCGTGCACATAGATCTGCTGTAGCCTGCAGCTGTGAACGAGCCAGTGCGAGTCGCGGCAGACTTTGAAAATGCACTTTAGAGTCACAAGAGTCTCCGAGCTCGGAGACGATTCAGCGCAGTTGAAGAGCGAGTTGAACAAAACCATTTTACAAATTACAAACACGTTTAAATGTGAAGAAAATGCCCCGGTTTCTGACCCCTCGGCCTTTTTTTTCACTTTATTCAACAATATCACCACCGGTTGATCAACAATATTCATCAAGCTGGAAAGTTGGACCATTTAGTGTCCGCCTTCGAAGAAAATAACCGCAGCTGAAATCGTTATAATGTCAGAAACCGTGGCGTTTATGGTAACTTTCAGAAATATCTCTCACATTTTTTCACCCTCCCTTTTTTAGGCACGATCGTTAAAAACGGAGTGCCTTATACATTCGCCATCGCTGAAAACGTCGGATCGAGTAAAAATTCTAAAATCATGTAGGGAGCACGTTTTGGCACCTGGGTAGTCGTTTTCGAACATTTTCAAGAGTGGTGTATGTGACCCGCCCATTTCTTGTAAACACGGTTTCAGCCAAACCGCTGAACCGATCTTGATGAAATTTGCACTGGATACTGTTTTCAGCCTGCAGATGTGCAATTTTGTTTGTGTACTCGATCCGACTTCCGGTTCAGAAATTGCGATTGCTAACTTTGCCAATATTGAAGATACAACAGCGAGCTTTGGAATACAGTCTTCTGATCACGAATCAAAATTTTGGGAATTTTTTAGGATTTTTCCGGCTCCTGCGCCTCGGTGTAAAATCGTTGAAGTTGCTTGTAAACACGAGCTTAGCGAAACCGCTGAACCGATTTTGATGAAATTTGCACTGGATACTGTTTTCAGCCTGCAGATGTGCAATTTTGTTTGTGTACTTGATCCGACTTGCGGTTCAGAAATTGCGATTGCTAACTTTGTCAATATTGAAGATACAACAGCGAGCTTTGGAATACAGTCTTCTGATCACGAATCAAAATTTTGGGAATTTTTGAGGATTTTTCCGGCTCCTGCGCCTCGGTGTCAAATCGTTGAAGTTGCTTGTAAACACGAGCTTAGCCAAACCGCTGAACCGATTTTGATGAAATTTGCACTGGATACTTTTTTTACCCCGAAGATGTGCAAATTTCTTTTTAGACCCGATCCGACTTCCGGTTCAGAACTGGCGATTGCTATCTTTGTCAATTTTGAAAATAATAGCGAGCTTTGGAATTCAGCCTTCTAATCACGAATCAAAATTTTGAAATTTTTGGGGGATTTGAACACTATTTCAAAACAAACCAGCACTCTGCGATCGTGCCTTACGCAAAAAAGCGATGAGCTTTTTGGCTAAAACCGGCTAGTTATTTTAAGGAATCTAAATCTCCGACCCTTAGCAGAGACGTTGAAAAATAAAAGGGGTGAGGGGGTGGCTAACTTCGTATACGAACGCAACTGGGTCCAGGAAAGACGTTCGGTATTCGGGTGGCGTAAGAGCTATCTTCCATCCCCCAAGGCTGCGCGATACTCATACGGGAAAGCAGGGCATTACAATGCGATCTATGTTACAGCGGCGGCGAGGGGGGTTCGATTCATAAATATTTATAAGGCTCGCATGCAGTCTTCCCTCGACGTTGGCTACATACACGTATACACACAGTTTTAGTCTGTTGTATCTGGATTTCGATACGGAAATTATATCGTCACGGTGCGGTGCGGGGCGTCTGCATTGGTTGCGGCTATCAACGACCGAATATACCTATACCTATATACACTGGAAATATTGAATAAACAGAAAACTATCTCCACGACTTCTTATCTGTGCCCATTATATGTATACGCCGAATCCATATCCTATGCTTGAAATTTATTCTTCGTACCACATACACATTTTGTCTCGTTCCCTTGAATCTCTCTTCTTTATAAGTTTAAGTATTCACGGTGATTCGCGCGAGTTCTTGCCAGGCCTTTCACGTCCCGCGAATATAGCGTGGTTATCGCCATTAGGAGGTATATGAGTCCGTCGACGCCTCTGCTTTCCATATTGAAGAGATTTGAGTTATTATACTGCCTCGTGCGTTTAGGTGGGATATAATTAATTAATTGCGATAACATCCATCATCAGACCCGCACACTGCTGAAAATATCTTGAAATTCTTTATACAAACACGAATGAAATTTAAAAATCCTCGTTATTGAAATGAAATTGATATAAAACATGTTGAAGTAACATATTTGTGTCTTAATATTGAAAAAACGTACCGAGTTATCGATATTGATATGGTTCGATTAAATTTATGATTCTTTTTTAGTCTTCAGTGAGAAACGGTATTTCAGTCAATTATCAACGGTCCATCCAATTAAAAGCGTGAAATTATCATTTTTTGGTTCATTCTTCAATATTTTATGATCCGATTCGGCAATTATTGCAGTGAACACTCATTTTTAAATTAATTTTTCATGAATTTTCGTATCATACGAGGCATCAGCCAACTTTTCGAAACATTCTGTGTATGAAATTCAGTCTAATCATGGCTATAAAATTTCCGAATGATTTCAAATCTTCAAAACTGTTATATGAATATTGAAATATTGAAAAATTTGAATTTTAATATACAAAGCGTATATGTTAATTGCTTCACATAAATTTTCATGAAACTTAATACAGAAATGCGATATGAACTCACTTCAATATTCTCATCACTTTGATTTCGTGTCATAAGGTTCGAATCTGAGAATGAACGATCAAGTGACACTTTCAAGCTTTTCGTGACGATACCACTTGACTTGATTAGGGAATTTCACAGTTTCGTATATTAAGAGAAACCCTAGGATGAATTTTATTTCCTGGCAAACTGTGCCCTAAATTATCGACTCAACTGCAATTTTGTCTAATCGCATTCATCGAAGCAATATCCAACGTGTCGTTTCTTTACTGTATATAGGAACCATTAGAATTTGCTATGTAAAGTCCGATTCAAAGCTGTGACGAGGAAGACACGCCGGATAAACGCAATCGCAAAACGCAAATTTCGCGTGTAGGGTGGGTGTAATCGAAACGATTAACGCTAGCGTTGGGTCGCTGTCAAGTGCACCTACCCGTCTGCACCGCGTGCAACAGACCGACGTCACGGTTCCGTAGACCCAAAAATCTGCGACGTCGCGAAAGTGGATTGAAAAACGACGCGATAGTTACTATTGATACTACAGAGACACAGGCAGCTAATGGAATATTTTTTTATTTCTTGTGTTTTATTTTTTTTTCATTTCAACTAGATTAAACTATACGCCTGGAGCGGGATCCAAATTGCATGCAGTACTGTCGTTGGCCCGGAATCAACTGCTGTGGGCAGTAATTTCGGCCCAGAAATGATATAGCGGGCTGAAATTATCGTCTCCAGGCGCACTGTACCATTTTATCGAAACGCAATAAGCTATTTTTTCCGGGAATGGGATGACGCGACGGAAAAAGGTGGCTTTGGTATGCTAGACCAGCCCTGGGCCGGAATTTCGATATTTCATCCACGCTGTACCATTTTTTCCTCAACAAAACGCGCAAATTTTTGCGGAGAATGCAGGGCGGTGGAAGAAGGTCATCTGCGTACGCTGGACCGTCTTTGGGCACAAAATCGCCCCTTCTGGACGCGTGATATACTTACTTTATGGAATATTTTTGTAATACACGTTGCAGCATGGCGTTCTGTTTAATGGTGAATAAAAATGGTGAGGAAAAATCATTGGTCGAGTTGACATGGAATGCCTCATACATATCGCGTGCCTAATGACATAAGGTCGTAAGCGCCAAAAACACGATTTTGGTGGCAAAAGGGCGTATAATTTTTTTTTTTCGCCATTCGCTCTAAAAGTGATCAAAACGTATTGAAACAATTGAAATAACGAGATCGAGAAATGTAAGTGCAAAGGGTCGTAAGTTGGGCGGATACGTCGTTCTTTCATTACAATTCGTTAGAAAAATAAAAAATGAATGTTAAGATCAGAAGGGCGTATCTCCAATTTTTTTTTTTCATTTTTCATGATTTTTCCAAATCGGTGTGAAAACTCGTGAAACGCAAAGAAAAATCGAAATTGACGTCGTTTCGAAAAATTCGACAAAAATATTCGCAGCTAAAAGCAGAAGGGCGTATCTCCAATTTTTTTTTTCTTCATTTTTCATGATTTTTCCAAATCGGTGTAAAAACACGTGAAACGCAAAGATAAATCGAAAAAACGATCGTTTCGAAAAATTCGACAAAAAATATTCGGAGCTAAAAGCAGAAGGGCGTATCTCCAATTTTTTTTTTCTTCATTTTTCATGATTTTTCCAAATCGGTGTAAAAACACGTGAAAACTCGGATAAACGACATCACCTACAGCGAGCATAATTTTGGCGGATACGACCATATGCAATTAGTCGAGATACTTTTTCTTTAATTTCATTAATTCAAAAAGGTCGTATCTACCAGTCGATACGACCTTCTGCCATTATTGACGAATTCACGAAAATTGATTGAAAAAAAAAAATTGGCGGATACGACCTTCTGCAATTAATGGAAACCATTTTTTTTAAGCGAAGTTAGGACTGAAAGGTTGTATCCGCCAGTACATACGTCCTTCTGCTTTTAATTGACCTAGTATTCAATTTTAACGTTTATGAACGAATCTTCGTGTTTTTAGTCTAATTATGATAACAAAAAAAATTATACGCCCTTTTGCCGCTACGAAGAGCAAAAAGTCGTATGTTGGCGCTTACGACCTTATGTCATTAGGCACGCGATATTATACAGCCAATATCTTTGACAGTCGTACTTTCTTTTCAGTCAACGAGGTCCACTATATTTCTAATTGATAGCAGTTTCAACGTCTCCACGCCTACGTACGTCGTTCTAGTAGTCAAAGTTTGCAAAACACTCTAGAAACACGTAGCTAGCCGTAGGTCATTAAGGCGGTATGACGTTTTTCCTTTTCTTTCACTTTTCTCACATAGTCGACTCTGTCGAGTGGTTCTTATTGTCGCATAGACGTTACAAAGAACCATCCAAGAACCCTTTGGACCGTCTGCAGGACGACAAACATTCAAAACTGGCTCCGAACACTGGGAGGCGAGTCTTATATTCACCGTCTTAAAAATGAACGAGAAGCGGGAAAAATCGTTGTACCGAAAATAATTTCACCTCCAGTCTGGGTACACTGTAAAAAAGGTTTGTGTTAATCTCGAATAATCTCTTGGAAGTTTCATTCAGAAACAGAAGTCATCGAATCACTGTCGAATTAATTCACGAATACGATAAAATTTGGTACATAATTTTGTAGAATTTGTACCAAATCTACTTTTCTATACTAAATTTGTAACTTCACAATACTTTCGTGTATTCAATGTGTACTAAATTCACAATCATGTTTCACAGTAAAGTCAAGTTGCAGATGTCGTAAAATTTATCGCGGAGCTTGCAGGACCGTCGTAGAATCACCTGGGCCGAATCACTCTAGAAATTTGCCCGAACCCCGCGAACCGCGAAGTGTTGTATAAATAAACCCTTAACGGAGCCATTATCTCGGAACACGGCACCGGTGTTCGTTCCAAGTTCCTTCTTCTTCTTCTTCTTCTTCTTCTTAGGTATTACGATGAAGTTACCCTGCAGGCGCTCTTCCCTCGAGTCCCTGAAGAGAAGAAGACTCCCAAATCGATACCTAGTTTTATTTTCTTTTCGTTATCAATTACCTATAGCTTCACCGCGTCGTTTCCATGCATGGATGAACGCAGAGGTTTTTTTTCTTCCATCTTGTAGTGGAATTCAAGAGTCTTATTCAATATTTAACACCGTAGCATCGAGGGGCTAGATTTCTTCCCATTTCCAGCAGCTGTCCAGGAGCTGAAAGTTGGCACGCCCGCGTCGCTTGGTTCTGCGATTTGATTATTTTTCACTTCTGCATATTCTGTCTTGATGAATAAATTAAACTTTGTTCCTTACTCGAGAGGCAAGTAAAACTTTGTCAACATCTTACCGAGAAGTTACTTTTAAACTCTTTACGTTATAAAGCCAAAGTGGTTCTCCCGTTAAGTTTCAAATTTACTCTGTCCTAAAAAAAAAACAAGCGGGTTTGGGCTGACTATGAGCCAGCTCAGATTCTTGATAAGGTGGTTCAAAAATCTTTTGAGTAACAATTTTTGTAAGATTTCGAATATTTTTAGTGTTCTTACCAGCAAATTTAGATTTCGCAAATCTGACTTCAGATTTGTGATTAGGGACCCAAAAAAACCTTTGAGTTTTTTTTTTCTTTTAGCATATCGAAGGCGTCAAATTAAAATTTTCCAAAACAAAATTTCATTCAAAAGGGTTGAGTTTATCGATAAAAAAAAGAAGCCCATGAAAATCGTTAATTGGCATCGATTCGGAGTTTAGCGTATATACATCTAATACTCAGTTAATTTCAACGATTGTGATATTCTGCGTAAAACGTGTGTGCCTAAGGGTAAATTAACCGAATCACAAACACAGACGTTCGGTCTCCGTCCTTCATTAGCCAACAAACTTTCGGCTATTTGGAAATAGACACAGTTTCCAGATAGCGAGGTCGAAGTTGAACAAATATACCTATTCAGCAATGCAATAGTACGCTACAAGTTTACCATCGGTCTTATATCAATATCGATATCGCTATCGATTGTGATACCAGTTCACCACAGACCTATCCTCGACTCAAATCAACATCATTATGTATTTTAAAATATTTTTCTCACACCCGGTCGCAAAATGCCACTTTTCATACCTCTTGAGCGGGCGCAAAACAGATCTTTTCGGCCCTCGGGCGGAAATGTGCTTTGCGCCCGCTCACTCGGTCTGAAAAGAGGCATTTTTGCAGATCAGGTGTTGAGAAAAAAATCGTGTGCAACACGGGCGCAAGGCTATTTTGGCGAGTGTGATTGCAGTACACTCGCCTTCGGCTCGTACTGCAAATTTCACACTCGAAAAATAGTGTTTTGCGCCCTTGATACACAATGTACTATTTCTCATCACCTGGCCTGCAGAAATGCCTCTTTTCAGACCGAGTGAGCGGGCGGAAAACAGGATTTTGCGCCCTAGGGCAGGAAAAAGTCTCCTTGGCCCGCTCAAGAGGTATGAAAAGTGGCATTTTGCGACCGGGTGTGAAAAAATAACTATTTCTACCACACATGCATTGAAAGCTCGTCTATTTTGAACAATATGCAGTACCTCAGCTGCTACGTTTCTCCGTTGACTATCCTTGACCTCAGCGCCACCTGTGCATCGATAGTAACTCGCGTGGCGGTAAATTCAAACTCAGAATTGAATAGGTGTATTTATTCAAAAACTAAAAGAGAACAATTAGTTTTAACTATTGTCTAATCATCAAATTATCGCGTATAGAGAGTAAAACGAACCGAAAATATTATCAAACCAGTTTCTTTCGCGGCTATAGGCTATGAATATCGTACGATCATTTTGTTGAGGCTTCGTTAGCCGGTACAATCACAGAGGGATATCTAATATCACAAAAGCGCGGTTGTACAGTGATAGTGGATATCGCTAAGGCAGGAGGAGTAGTCGGTTAACGAAATAGCGGTTGGTGGACGTCGCGAGTCCCAGGACAGTAGTTAGTTATAGCGTTTAATTTAAACGCGGGGGTTATAATTTGGCGCAATTGCTGATCCCCGAGGCGCAAAACCAGCCCTCATTTTGAACGTGGCGGGTGGATAGGTGGATGGGTGTGTATACCTACCCCAAGTAGTCTGTATTTAACTGTTGCCTCTCTCTCACTCCTCCTGCGATCAGTTTGAAGCCCTCCTTTTTTCAGGCCTCGGTATCATTCAATTTTTGTTCATTACTACGTTTGTACGTGTGGGTTTGGAGATCGGGTTGATTGAGGGGAGTAAAATCAGCAGACGTAGATCGATTCGAACCGTGGAAATGCCAATTATTAATTATCACGAAGCTGCTGCACAGACTCAAAGCCAGACAGTCGTTCCCTGGGGATTTTTCTACGACAGGCTGGTTTTTCAACGACTCAAGTAGTCACGTTGGTGGTTTGGATTTGAAAATTGCGATAACTTTTACATCCACGAAACGAATAAAAAAAAAATTAATAAAAAATGATCGTGGTTAAATTTTAACAATTCATTATTTATTTTTATTCTCCTTCTCAGTTTTTTTTTTCTCAACCTATTTCACAATTACAGTATAATTATTTATATAATAAGTTTGCAAATTATATTATAATGATATATAACATATCATTGTAAAAGTTAGATTTATGATTCTATTTTATTATTTTTATATTTACGTACCTCATATGATTTTGACAATTTTTATTACTTCATCTTCTTCTTCTTTTTTTCATCTTTATTTATTCATTTTTTTTTAATAATATAATACATTAACAAATTTTTTGTTTTCTTTTTAAATTCATATCTACGTATAATATGCAAGTTACAAAAATCGCCCTGAACCTTGTGTATATATATCGCGTGCCTAATGACATAAGGTCGTAAGCGCCAAAAACACGATTTTGGTGGCAAAAGGGCGTATAATTTTTTTTTTTCGCCATTCGCTCTAAAAGTGATCAAAACGTATTGAAACAATTGAAATAACGAGATCGAGAAATGTAAGTGCAAAGGGTCGTAAGTTGGGCGGATACGTCGTTCTTTCATTACAATTCGTTAGAAAAATAAAAAATGAATGTTAAGAGCAGAAGGGCGTATCTCCAATTTTTTTTTTTCATTTTTCATGATTTTTCCAAATCGGTGTAAAAACTCGTGAAACGCAAAGAAAAATCGAAATTGACGTCGTTTCGAAAAATTCGACAAAAAATATTCGGAGCTAAAAGCAGAAGGGCGTATCTCCAATTTTTTTTTTTTTCATTTTTCATGATTTTTCCAAATCGGTGTAAAAACACGTGAAACGCAAAGATAAATCGAAAAAACGATCGTTTCGAAAAATTCGACAAAAAATATTCGGAGCTAAAAGCAGAAGGGCGTATCTCCAATTTTTTTTTCTTCATTTTTCATGATTTTTCCAAATCGGTGTAAAAACACGTGAAAACTCGGATAAACGACATCACCTACAGCGAGAATAATTTTGGCGGATACGACCATATGCAATTAGTCGAGGTACTTTTTCTTTAATTTCATTAATTCAAAAAGGTCGTATCTACCAGTCGATACGACCTTCTGCCATTATTGACGAATTCACGAAAATTGATTGAAAAAAAAAAATTGGCGGATACGACCTTCTGCAATTAATGGAAACCATTTTTTTAAAGCGAAGTTAGGACTGAAAGGTTGTATCCGCCAGTACATACGTCCTTCTGCTTTTAATTGACCTAGTATTCAATTTTAACGTTTATGAACGAATCTTCGTGTTTTTAGTCTAATTATGATAACAAAAAAATTATACGCCCTTTTGCCGCTACGAAGAGCAAAAAGTCGTATGTTGGCGCTTACGACCTTATGTCATTAGGCACGCGATATATATATATATATATTTCAACCTCTTCCGGTGACACAATAATACATATATTTTGTATATATACAAATATATATCGTTGCTTCAGGTAGTGCGATTTATTTCCATCCTTTTTTTATTCATTAACAAGAAATAAAAATTCCAATTCATATCATCGTTCGAAGGGTTTACGATTGAAACATAATTAATATTATATATAGGAAATGTTAATATAGATAAATAATCATAACATATCGATAATTGGATAAAATTATAACATGTGGTTTATTTGAAATTCGTTGTTATCAATTATGGTTCATGGTTATCAATACAATAATAATAATAATAATAATATAATGATAATATATTATAACTTTTTCAATATTTAGTTAATTAAGTTTTTTTTTTTTTAAGTATTCTAGTTTATTATAGCTAGAATCGTTTAGACGATAGACATCTATGATCGATATAGATTAAGATTTAAGGGTGTGTTTACTGTATATCAGGGGCAAGAATTAAACATTCCGAAAGAAACGATTGTATTTTATAAAATAAAAACACGAAAGAATAGAAAATATCCACCTTTGTTTTTTTATTCTTTTCTGAAGTCATAGTTCAAATATTACGAGCTTCCTTCGTAAGCTCATATTTTGAACGTGAAACACGTTTCATACGATGTCTAGATGAAACTTTTATCATTTTATCCTCATATCATACACCGTACTGAATTTGTATTCCGATTCCGTTTCACAATTTTATACGATCACTCGTGAGACAAAGAAATTATTATTTATTATCTTTTTTTTTATACATTTTTATTTTACTCGAATTTGATATTCTAGACACCGTAAAAACTCTTCACATATTCATCAATCATCGTCCATCATTGGATGAATTTCATTTTAAAGAGCTAAAATCACACATTTATCTAATAAATGTGAGTAGCAAAATTCACTATCAAAAATCATTATTATTACTTTCAGATTTTTTTGTTCGTCGTACTTCAAATTTAATTAGACCGTTATTCAGTAATTTGCAATTTTTTAAAAATTGACGTGCTATGAATAATTTTTCGATGAAAAAAAAAAAAAAAAATTCTTTTCAAATTTTACAATGTTATAGTTTTTGCTTTTACAACCTTTTTTAGAACCTGAAAAGAAAAAAGCTGACAAAAAACTATTCATGTGAAAGATTTTGTAAAATGTTTAACTTTAACGATAAAATAATTCATAAAAATTATCTTAGTCAAAGTAACACTAATTTTAATGACGGCGAGGGAATACAAGAAGAAACAGTGTCTGCAGGTATAGTTGTTTTTTTTTCTTTTTAGTTTTTCAAAATACCCAATTCTACCATAACCGAAAAAGCAGGATGTGAGATGCGATCGTATCGAGCGTGAAAATTTTTTTCAAACAATTTAATCCTGTAAAATAATCAAGTTTTCATCGAGATTGTTTATATTACATCTAGATAATAATTAATTTGGCAGTTTTGGGACATCGAACAACATTTTTGAGCAACTTTCACACAATTTCAAATCCTCCTATCTCAACAGTTTAATATAAATTCAAAATCCTTCGTTAATTTTAAATGTCTACAATTATTATTTTTTACCCAGTTGTCAGATCATATTAATTGGACGAATGAATTTCACCGATTCTTCGATTACATAGCGAATTCAAATCTGTTTTATATACTCGCCAATGTAGAAGAATAATCATCGAAAGGAAAATGAGAACAAAAACCTGTTAAAAAAAAGAAAAGGTCTATGCGATGATTAATTCCAACGATTTAGGTATAACAACTAGCTACGCTAATTACACGGTTAATAATGATAATAATAATAATAATAATAATGATAATAATAATCGATATACATCTATAATAAAAGTGTGTTTCATGATAACGCTGGTGCCGATCGGTCGTTCGTCTTAGTCTTGCGTAGTTTCACCGTTGCAAATATGTTCCCCCTGAAATAATCCCAGGTTAGTAGTAAGTACCGACACCTCAGCATGCACTATCACTTATTAGATATACTACGGCACCTGTACCTTTATCCTCACCTTTATAGAGATCGTAAAAAATTTCAATCTCAAAATTGAACAAATATGTATGAAAAAGAAAACCCCCCCAAAAACTAGACACAAAAGTGAGCAAGGAATTTTTTTCTCTCTAGTTCGTTATCTTATATCTGAAAGTAATCGAATATGTGATTAAAATTAGTTGTGTTGGATATTTATGATAAATAATAACTATCGCGAAACGCCACACCTAAAGTCACAAATATAAAGAAGAAACTTGATTTTCAAAATAGTACATTGTGTATCAAGGGCGCAAAACACTATTTTTCGAGTGTGAAATTTGCAGTACGAGCCGAAGGCGAGTGTACTGCAATCACACTCGCCAAAATAGCCTTGCGCCCGTGTTGCACACGATTTTTTTCTCAACACCTGGTCTGCAAAAATGCCTCTTTTCAGACCGAGTGAGCGGGCGCAAAACGGAACTTTGCGCCCGAGGGCAGGAAAAGAGTCGTTTGCGCCCGCTTTAGGCGGGCGCAAAGCACATTTCCGCCCGAGGGCCGAAAAGATCTGTTTTGCGCCCGCTCAAGAGGTATGAAAAGTGGCATTTTGCGACCGGGTGTGAGAAATAGTACATTGTGTATCAAGGGCGCAAAACACTATTTTTCGAGTGTGAAATTTGCAGTACGAGCCGAAGGCGAGTGTACTGCAATCACACTCGCCAAAATAGCCTTGCGCCCGTGTTGCACACGATTTTTTTCTCAACACCTGGTCTGCAAAAATGCCTCTTTTCAGACCGAGTGAGCGGGCGCAAAACGGAACTTTGCGCCCGAGGGCAGGAAAAGAGTCGTTTGCGCCCGCTTTAGGCGGGCGCAAAGCACATTTCCGCCCGAGGGCCGAAAAGATCTGTTTTGCGCCCGCTCAAGAGGTATGAAAAGTGGCATTTTGCGACCGGGTGTGAGAAATAGTACATTGTGTATCAAGGGCGCAAAACACTATTTTTCGAGTGTGAAATTTGCAGTACGAGCCGAAGGCGAGTGTACCGCAATCACACTCGCCAAAATAGCCTTTCAGCCCGTGTTACGATTTTTTTTTTTTCTAAGACTGAATGCAAAATGCCTCTTTCGCCGATAAGGGCGCAAAACGAAACTTTTGCGCCCGAGGGCAGTGAAAGAGTCGTTTGCGCCCGCTTTAGGCGGGCGAAAGGCTACTTCGCCCGAGGGCCGAAAAGTTCCGTTTTGCGCCCGCTCACTCGGTCTGAAAAGAGGCATTTTGCGACCGGGTGTGAGAAATAGTACATTGTTTATCAAGGGCGCAAAACACTATTTTTCGAGTGTGAAATTTGCAGTACGAGCCGAAGGCGAGTGTACTGCAATCACACTCGCCAAAATAGCCTTGCGCCCGTGTTGCACACGATTTTTTTCTCAACACCTGGTCCGCAAAAATGCCTCTTTTCAGACCGAGTGAGCGGGCGCAACACCTTTGCGCCCGAGGGCCGAAAAGATCTGTTTTGCGCCGGCTCAAGAGGCATGAAAAGTGCATCTGTGTATCATCAGGGCGCAAAACACTATTTTCGAGTGTGTGCAGTCACACTCGCCAAAATAGCCTTGCGCCCGTGTTGCACACGATTTTTTTCTCAACACCTGGTCTGCAAAAATGCCTCTTTTCAGACCGAGTGAGCGGGCGCAAAACGGAACTTTGCGCCCGAGGGCAGGAAAAGAGTCGTTTGCGCCCGCTTCAGGCGGGCGCAAAGCACATTTCCGCCCGAGGGCCGAAAAGATCTGTTTTGCGCCCGCTCAAGAGGTATGAAAAGTGGCATTTTGCGACCGGGTGTGAGAAAAGGTTTTTTCGCTCAAATTCAGATATGGAAAACTTTGACTTTGGGATCAAGATGAGGCGTGAATTTACGATTGTTATTCATATAATACTATATCTACTGATATGAAATACAGATGAATTCAGCGTACGAATAAAAAATGAAAAATTTAATCAACAGAATGAAATATAAGGGCTTAAGAAACATAATTTTCGATAAATTATAACGAAGGGTTAAATTATAGGGGCGTAGATTATATTTTTAATTGCGATATAACCTCGGGGTAAGCGGAAAACGGCATCTGGTGGATAAAGTAATTAGCCAAAGTTTCAATGACTTTTCGATGCCTTCCCATCCCCCTCAGTTTGTTTGCTTGGGAGAAAAAAAAACAAAAAAACTAACCACAGCTGGGATTAAACCGAATTTTTCGATTCAACACCAACCCCTACGTTTCACCCCACGATACGGTAATTAATAGGTATTATCATTATTTTTTATTTTCTGAAGGGTGGAATCAATTCAATTCAATTCCCGTAGTTACGTAATAAAAATGAATAAAAGTCAAAGAAGAGAAGGGGAGAAATGAAAGTAAAGGGTGTAGATTTTTTTCTGAATGTGTTTCGCCAAATTTCTGATCGACGTATATCGAAGATCGTGGGAGTTGTTAATTTTTACAGAGTCGAAGACCCCGAATTCGGCTACTGTTTTTTGTTCTTCACCGAAGGATCCACCCCCCAGAGATCGTACCAGGGTCCGCAAGTGTTCCTCTCCCTCTCCCTGTCCCGATTTTTTTCCCTGTCCCCATCCTTCCTCAGTTTCGTTCTGGGAAGCAGAGTTTTTTCCGCGACCACCTGATCCTTGACCACGATGCAGCTGTAGGTAGACTCCTCGTCGGAGGCTTCGGTCTCGGAGAAATTCTGTATGAGCCCGTCGTCATCGTCCCCGTAGGCCTTCTTCCGTCTCTCGGTCTTCTTGACCTCGTTCGTCTCCTTCAGCTCGGCGACGACCATATTCTGCTTGGCTTCGAGGCTCCTCTTCCTCTCGTTCTCGAGTATCGCCTTCCTCGATATGTTCCCGACGAAGTACGCCCTGTCGTCCGGGCCCATCCTGTACTCTGACCTCTCGGTGACCTTCGGCCGCTCCGCCGGGGTCGGAAACTCCTCGCCGTAGGGATTCTCCGTCTTCTCCGGCTTATGGCTTCGCTCGGCCGGCTTAGGTTCCTCGATCCTCTCCTGAACACGATCTGCAGACTTATCCCGGTTGATTTCCTTCTCGATGTTGTCGGGGGTAACGGATTTCCTGTCCCTCTCCCTCTCCCTCTCCCTCTCCTCCTTCTTTATCATCTTCGGTATGTCGACCAGAGATCGGTGCTGCCACAGAGCCATTCCTTCGAGGACGTCCGAGTCCCTCCTGAACCTCCAGAAAGACTTTGTGCGCTTGACGAGCTTCGGGCTCTTGTCGAGGTCCAAGTTCCTCGCGTTCTGCACCAGGTTTTGCCTCGAGATTTTCTTCTCGTTCTTCATGGTGTTGTTGTTGGTGTCGTTGTGGTCCGGGATCTTCTGCCCGTTCTTGTCGAACTTGAGCGGGCTCTGCGCCCTCTGGTCGATTTTCTGGTAGCTGTGCTTCTCGGCTACCTTACTTCTCTCAAGTTTCGTCTCGAAGTTGGACTCGTAGCCCCTCTCCTTCTCCACGTACCTGCCCGGCGCCTCGCCGTACACATCCTCCTTCTCCGAGTACCGCCGCTCCCTGTAAGGCGGCGGCACCTCGCTCGGCCTCTCCGGGGCCTCCTCGAACGGCGGTCTGGGTCTGGGGTCGTACCCGCGGCCCGAGCTCCTCGCCTCCCTCTCAAAGTGCCTGGGCTCCTTCCGGGCGGTCCTCCCCCTCTCCCTCTCAAGCTTCTCGAAACTCCTCTGGTCCCGCTCCTTGTCGTCGAACGATGCCCTGGGCAGGGTGTTCCGCTCCTTGTCGTACTTCCTGCGATCGTAGTCCTCCCGCTCCCTGTACGGCTCGTTGTCGTACTTCGAAGGGCTCAGGCCCCTCGCGTACTTCTGGGCGGTCTGCTCGAGCTTCTGGGCGATGTGCTCGACCTTCCTGCCCGCCTCGGGCATCGTGACAGTGCTCTCCTCGTCGGAGTCAGAGCCGGCCTTTTCCTGGTCCTGGTACTGCGACTCCCCGTCGACGTCGTCCTCGTAGTACCTCTTCCCGTTCCCTCCGTACTTCGTCTCCCGGCGATGTTCGTCCCCCGAGGTGTTCCTCCGCTGGGGGTACCTCGGGGCCGCTTCTTCCTCGTTGAATTTTCGCTGGTTTGGGTTTGGTCTCTGATTCTCGTAGTTCCTCTCGATCGAGTTCCTCGCGTAGGCCCTAGGGTTGGTGGCGTATCCTCTCTGCTGGGGAGGCTCTTCGTTCCTGCGATTTTCCGCACCGCGTCCATTGGCGGTTGGGTACCTCGGGGTTCTTTCTTCGGTTTGTTTCTCGTCCTGGGAATGCGGTGAGGGGTTCTGCTGGTTGACGTCGGCCCAGAGGTCCATAGCGCTCTTGTAGAGCTGCCAGCTCTTCTCGTCCTTCGGTATCGTCTTCCACGAGTCGTTGTGCCAGTCCGGTTGCTGTTGCTGCTGTTTTCGGTGAGTCTCGACCGACTTTTTTACCTCCCCCGAGGCGGACCGGGATTGGACCCTGTCGGCTTCTGCTATTCGCTCGGATCTAGGCTTACGACGTTGTCTAGATTTTTTTTTTTTCAGAGGAGAGGGACAAAACAAATGATAGAAAGAATTGAAGATACGAAAAACTCATTTTTGATTCTGTTTTTTTACAGTTCTTTATGGCACCACCACCCCACCCCGAATTCCCGTTTCCGCAACGCCTTTTTACCTATTCCCAACGACTTTGGTAACGCATGCGGAATCTATAAGGAATCGAAAAGAAAAACAAGAAATATACATCCAACCTTGAATACCAGAAGAAAATATATGGGAATATAAAAAGGGAAGAAAAAAAAACGAATTCAACTTATAGGAAGGAAAGTTCAGGGCTTGAGCTTGACGAGGGTCAACTGGAACTATAATCTACGTTTATACTAATTAGTAGAAGCAAAAAAGCGAAACTTTGTATTCTGTGGATCAAGTAGATCGCGATTAACCCCTCGAGAGTCAGGGCCGCGATTTTCAAGTCTGTATATCGTCCGAACGGTCGATTGTACGGAAAGGACTGTCTGAAACTTTTTTGTAGAAAATTTTACAAGCTTCAGAGCAAGTGTAGACCATTTTTTCGCTAGGAGTAGCTGGAAGCGAGTTATCGTAGAAAAAGTAAAACCATCAAATTTTCACTTCACTTCAGCTCTAATTTCTGAGTATGAACATCGGTTGTGCGAATAAAACTGTTTACACAATTTCGTATCAAAGATTTTACGAGTTTCGAAATAACTATCGATAATTTTTTCTCTATGAGTAGTTGGAAGTGAATTATCGGCAAAAAAGTGAAACCGATAAAATTCGCTCTCACTCTGGTTCATTGTCTGACTTCACGCCCGTATATCTTTCAAAGGATCGGATTTACGGGAAAAACTGCCTCAACGTTTTTTATAGCAATTTTTTTAATCTTCAAAACAAGTCTCCATCACTTTTTTCCTAGAAGCAACCGGAAGTGAGATATCGTCGAATACAAGCTGAGAACTATGGCACTCGAGGGGTTAAAAGAGAATACAGAAAGCTACACCCAAAGCAAGAACGGTATCAAAATCAAAACCTCAGATTATTAGTTTTTGATACGGAAAAAGCACTATTTCTCACCTCATAGCTTCGTCATCGCTGTAATCAATGTCCGGTTGCACCGGAGGTTCGTTAGAAAATCCACTGTCATTACTGCTATGCAGAGAAGTGATGGCCTGCGGCGGTGGTACCGGTGGTACCGGAGGCTGGACCCTGCGGCCTCCGGCCAAGACGGATGGCAATGTTCCCGATGGACGGATCTGCAGCAAAATAATTCAAAATTTCATTGATACACAATAATTTTTTCAATTCAAGTGTATAATTCGAATTGATCAATTTCCTTGAACTATTGATTTCGTTCATTCGGATCATTACGTTTTCAATTGAACCCTACTTTATCTCCAATTCGTTTGTCTCAATGATCGTAGATAATATATTCACTTCAATTCAAGATTATAGTATCTGAAAATGTGTAATAATGACTAAATTTTCCAATTCCGAATCCATTTTTGTCCATTTTTTTTCCCCTTTCCGATACAATACTCGATAACTGATTCAAGTTCGACTTGACATTTGAAAATTTCAATCAGTTTGATATATTTTCTGTTAATCCAAGAACCTACATTTCACAATTAACAATGATTGGTGTCGACTCAAATAACTTGAATCTGACTTAATTCTGATCAATTGGATTGATTCTCAGTTTGGATTGATACTTCATTAATCAAGGTGAACAATAATCAACACAAGATTCAACCATTTATTTCCCCCTCGTAACTCTGATCCCCTAAAAAAAGAGCAAAAAAAAAAGAAAGAAAACTGACCGATTTCGCCTGTCTAGATGTCGGCGTTGTGATGCTCTGCTGACTGTTGCTGTTGGACATGTTGGTCGGCGTGTGACTGCTGTTGCTCGCGGTGTTGTCATCCACGCTGGGTGTAACCGGGGGCCTAGAAGGGGGCGGTTTGCACGGGGGTATGACCCTCGGTTCCGGCGTACGTCCGTTGTTCGAGGCACGCGATGGCGACCTTTCGTCGAAGGGAATAATTGTCTCGTTATCGGAGAATTCGACCAAGAGATAAGGGAGAGAGGGTCATAGCCAAGTCATTGGAAACGCCGCAGCGTCTCCCTCGCCCCGAGTACCCGGGATTAGGGGAAAATGCCTCGAATTTTTTTAATTGTACACGACTTATTTTTGCTCTTTTAGTTTTTCTATTTTTTAACACTCACCCCAGTGTATCGTCGATTATTATTTCCGTGTAGGCCAAAGGGAACCATCCGGAGCTCTGGGTGCGAAGGTTCTCGCCGAACTGCCATCCCTTCTGTCTGTCGCCTGTGTGAGAACGAGATAAAAATTCGGAATGAGGTTCGTTCGGGGGAGCATTCGAGAATTTATGTACTCGGCCTCTTCACCCTTTACTTATAGATAGTCCCCAGTCCCTAAAACCGTAAAGGTGTGTAATAACCGAGGTAAACTAGGTTTCCCTAGTTCCGCAAGAACGTGAGGCAACATAAACTAGATCCTGTATAAGCAAGTCGGTAAGTTATGCGCGGAGAATGAACGGGGCCGTAAACTCAACCGTGAGACGAGAGGCGAGTGAGTCTCTTTCGCGAGATTAAACGTGGGGTCAAATTTGAGAATGTGGTTTTTTTTTCCTTTTTTAGTATATCGCAACTCAATTATGTTTGAAATACACATTTTTGAGTATATCGCCCCTCGATGATGTTCGATATGGACATTTTTTAGTATATCGCAACTCAATTATGTTCGATATGGACATTTTTAGTATATCGCATCTCAATGATGTTCGATATGGACATTTTTGAGTATATCGCATCTCAATGATGTTCGATATGGACATTTTTTAGTATATCGCATCTCAATGATGTTCGATATGGACATTTTTGAGTATATCGCATCTCAATGATGTTCGACATGGACATTTTTTAGTATATCGCATCTCAATGATGTTCGACATGGACATTTTTTAGTATATCGCATCTCAATGATGTTCGATATGGACATTTTTTAGTATATCGCATCTCAATGATGTTCGATATGGACATTTTTTAGTATATCGCAACTCAATTATGTTCGATATGGACATTTTTTAGTATGTCGCATCTCAATGATGTACCATATGGACATTTTTAGTATATCGCAACTCAATTATGTTCGACATGGACATTTTTTAGTATATCGCAACTCAATTATGTTCGATATGGACATTTTTAGTATATCGCATCTCAATGATGTTCGACATGGACATTTTTAGTATGTCGCAACTCAATTATGTTCGATATGGACATTTTAGTAGTCGCAACTCAATTATGTTCGATATGGACATTTTTTAGTATATCGCAACTTAATTATGTTCGATATGGACATTTTTAGTATATCGCAACTCACTATGTTCGACATGGACATTTTTAGTATATCGCAACTCAATTATGTTCGATACGGACATTTTTAGTATATCGCATCTCAATGATGTTCGATATGGACATTTTTTAGTATATCGCAACTCAATTATGTTCGATATGGACATTTTTAGTATATCGCAACTCAATTATGTTCGATATGGACATTTTTAGTATATCGCATCTCAATGATGTTCGATATGGACATTTTTAGTATATCGCATCTCAATGATGTTCGATATGGACATTTTTAGTATATCGCAACTCAATTATGTTCGATATGGACATTTTTAGTATATCGCATCTCAATGATGTTCGATATGGACATTTTTAGTATATCGCATCTCAATGATGTTCGACATGGACATTTTTAGTATGTCGCAACTCAATTATGTTCGATATGGACATTTTTAGTATATCGCAACTCAATTATGTTCGATATGGACATTTTTAGTATATCGCAACTCAATTATGTTCGACATGGACATTTTTTAGTATATCGCAACTCAATTATGTTCGATATGGACATTTTTTATATCCGCATCTCAATGATGTTCGACATGGACATTTTTAGTATGTCGCAACTCAATTATGTTCGATATGGACATTTTTGAGTATGTCGCAACTCAATTATGTTCGATATGGACATTTTTAGTATATCGCAACTTAATTATGTTCGATATGGACATTTTTAGTATATCGCAACTCAATTATGTTCGACATGGACATTTTTAGTATATCGCAACTCAATTATGTTCGACATGGACATTTTTTAGTATATCGCAACTCAATTATGTTCGATATGGACATTTTTAGTATATCGCATCTCAATGATGTTCGACATGGACATTTTTAGTATGTCGCAACTCAATTATGTTCGATATGGACATTTTTGAGTATGTCGCAACTCAATTATGTTCGATATGGACATTTTTAGTATATCGCAACAATTATGTTCGATATGGACATTTTTAGTATATCGCAACTCAATTATGTTCGACATGGACATTTTTAGTATATCGCAACTCAATTATGTTCGATACGGACATTTTTAGTATATCGCATCTCAATGATGTTCGACATGGACATTTTTTAGTATATCGCAACTCAATTATGTTCGATATGGACATTTTAGTATATCGCAACAATTATGTTCGACATGGACATTTTAGTATATCGCAACTCAATTATGTTCGATATGGACATTTTTAGTATATCGCATCTCAATGATGTTCGACATGGACATTTTTTAGTATGTCGCAACTCAATTATGTTCGATATGGACATTTTTTAGTATATCGCAACTCAATTATGTTCGATATGGACATTTTAGTATATCGCAACTCAATTATGTTCGACATGGACATTTTAGTATATCGCAACTCAATTATGTTCGATATGGACATTTTTAGTATATCGCATCTCAATGATGTTCGACATGGACATTTTTAGTATGTCGCAACTCAATTATGTTCGATATGGACATTTTGAAGTATGTCGCAACTCAATTATGTTCGATATGGACATTTTTTAGTATATCGCAACTTAATTATGTTCGATATGGACATTTTTAGTATATCGCAACTCAATTATGTTCGACATGGACATTTTTAGTATATCGCAACTCAATTATGTTCGATACGGACATTTTTTAGTATATCGCATCTCAATGATGTTCGACAATGGACATTTTTAAGTATATCGCAACTCAATGATGTTCGATATGGACATTTTTTAGTATATCGCATCTCAATGATGTTCGATATGGACATTTTTGAGTATATCGCATCTCAATGATGTTCGACATGGACATTTTTTAGTATATCGCATCTCAATGATGTTCGACATGGACATTTTTTAGTATATCGCATCTCAATGATGTTCGATATGGACATTTTTTAGTATATCGCATCTCAATGATGTTCGATATGGACATTTTTTAGTATATCGCAACTCAATTATGTTCGATATGGACATTTTTTAGTATGTCGCATCTCAATGATGTACCATATGGACATTTTTGAAGAGAAAAAACTTCTTGCCCAGACCGGGAATCGAACCCGGGACTCCCGCTTGGTACCCGAGGACTCGTACCGCGAGACCATCATCCTCTCCCCGACATTTTTCTCATTACAGACTTTATCATTTCTCTCGTTAGTTAAAATCGTTTGTGATTAGGTTCGAATTACGGTTCAATGTGCTTTTGCCGGTTATTTTTCGTTCTTCTTTTTTCTACAGGGGAGAAATTTTTCTCTCCGAATTGTCTATTCGCTCGTATCGAACTACACATCCAGTAAACTTTAACCGTGTGCCATAACGCGCCATTAAAGAGTCTGTAGAGGTTCTTGATTCCCCATTTGCGGGTGCACACTCTATGGAAATGGGGGGGTAATATTCTCCCGTATAGTTATTTCGCCGCGTTTCCGCCTCTAGCCTTTGGGTACTTTGCCTAATGGCCCAAGTGTGCATACGTACACAAAGTTTCAAACAGGATTTACCAAAGGGTATGTAAAATGCATTCGGAGTGCTTATCGCACTCGGCATACGGACCGTTGTGCGCTGCGCCATCTAGCGCGATAACAATCAAGGGATGAAAAATAATCGTTAACAAAAAAAAAAAACATTTGTACGCTGATTTAATTTTCTATTTTTGCTCACCCATCAGCGCGATCAAATCTCCTTCCAAAAAGCTCAGCTGATTTTCGCCAGAGCTAAGGTAAGCGAAGAGGGCTCGCGCCAGGGGCGCGTCGCCCCAGCCTCCTCCGGTACCGATTCCACTCACTCCGCCGATTCCGCTGCTGCGAGATGCTGGAGCCATCGATCTTGGTCTCGGAGGAGTCTCCGGTGCTTCTGTGAACAGAAACAAATATTATTCATTGATTGATTGATTGTTCATAATTTAATGAATGGGTTGACTGCTTGAGCGATTTCAATGAATTTTAGTTTAGTAGTCATTTATAGCAAACGTTAACGATTTTAAACAATCTTAGGGATATTTATCGATTTTTAGCGATTCCAGTAATTTCAAGCATTTGTGATAAGGAAATCAAGAAAATTCTTTTTGAAGCGACTTTGAGCGGTTTTTTTTTTTGTGATTTTTAGTAACTTCAAGCATTTGCTAAGAACTTGAAGAAAAATTATAACCAACTGGAGCAATTTAAATCGGCTTTAAGGGGTTTGGAACGATTTCAAACGGTTTTCGAAACACTCGAAGATAACAGCTATTATGACTTTGCATAATTTTATCTAATTTTGGTCAATAAATTTCACGAAATAACAAAGAAGGTTTTGTGAATCAAATAATCGGTATACCTAAATTTGTCATAAATTTATTTTACAATTGAATAGTTCCTCGATTGTAACGATATGAAAGCATGAATGTTTCAATTTGTAAAGATTGAAATTGAAAACTATACAGTCACCGTGTATTTTCGCAAGAATAACACGAATCGTCACGTACACATTTGTTACATACAATCGCTATAACAATCATTGAAGCAAATAATAAACTACCAGTTGTGAGGTCTATTGATTCGTCCGATTTACAAATACCGTCACTCCCGTTTCTCCGAACAAGGCAATGAGAAGAAAATAACAAAAAAAAAAAAAAAATCCAAGCAATATTTTCTCACTCGTGCGGATCCGTGTTCGTAGTTTTATACTATCCAAGTTCAAAGCTGGTTGCCCATCTTTAGTCCCCCCCACGAAATAAAGAAATAAAGAAAAAAAATCCGAGAACGAAGAAGAAAAGAGAAAAAAATTTGGCCACGTAAATAATCGCGTCGGGACTTGGCAAAGCTCAGAGCATTCGAGCTATTCGGTCACGGAATAAGGACCGTGCGGTGCACTGTTCAAGCTTCGAGCTCCGAGGCTGCAGGAGGTCGGAGGTCGGAGGTTGCAGGGTAAAATAGCCAGAGCTCGAGTGGGAGGGAAGCATCGCAGTGTACCGAAGTCGGGGAATGCTCCTGGGATTTTACCCGCTTTACACCCGTGCTGCAAGCATTATACAGAAACTCTGTATGCACACACGAGAACGACTGGAGGGTGGAACGCAGGAAGCGAGGCGAAAGCAACGAACCGGCGAAAAGTTTACTTTAGATCCTGATAAGCTTATCAGCTTCGCGCACTTGACTTATGTGTCACGTACTACTGTTGTTATTACACTCCTGTCTCCATTCCTCTTCCTCTTCCTCTTCCTCTTCCTCTTCCTCTTTCTTGGGGAACGAACCTCTTCCCCGCATCTGCCTACCACCTACAGCATGATAAACGTTGCTTTTTTACTATTATCTCTATCTGCTCTGTAAACAGTACTTATCTCAGTCCTGAGTCCGGACGGGAAACAGAAACACTAATTCAAATGGAGACACCAAACGAAACTGAAGGTTCTGAAGCGTTAATTCTAGAAAATATCGAGGATCCTTGAAGGATTTTTCCACATGCCATAATTAATAGATTTGAATAAGTGCAGAGATAATAAGTTTAGAAAAATAAGATTTTCCTGATTATTATGGTGCTGTTTTATTCTGTACAGCAAACGAAAATTTGTCGATCGCGAGGTCCGACGATTTATAACATCGACGCTGAAACAGGTGTTACTCTCATTAGTTATTTACTGCCTGGTGATATTTTCAAACCCTCGTGTTTTATGCTCTGCGCTTTCGCTTCATATACACATGCAGACCATATAACATTGCCGTGTGAAAATCGAGTAAAAGATTCTCCCCATGGGATCTACCTGCACGTTTTCTGCCGTTTCTATACCTCCGTCACATACATTGCATCCAATACGTTCCCAGAAGTTGTTTCATTTCGAACAAAGAATCGTCAAGAAACGACAATTTGAATAAAATTATCAATTTGTGTCGCCAATTTTGAACGATTTCGAGCCATTTTTCCGAGGCGGATGGAACTAGAAGATTTGAACAATTTGTAGGAAGGATGGAGCTGGAAGATTCCATGAATTTATAAAAGGATGGAGCCGGAAGATCTGAACAATTTGTAAAAAGGATGGAGCTGGGAGATTCCATGAATTCATAAAAAGGATGGAGCCGGAAGATCTGAACAATTTGTAAAAAGGATGGAGCTGGAAGATTCCATGAATTCATAAAAAGGATGGAGCTGGAAGATCTGAACAATTTGTAAAAAGGGTGGAGCTGGAAGATTGAACAATTTGTAGGAAGAATGGAGCTGGAAGATTTCATGAATTCATAAAAAGGATGGAGCTGGAAGATCTGAACAATTTGTAAAAAGGATGGAGCTGGAAGATTCCATGAATTCATAAAAAGGATGGAGCTGGAAGATCTGAACAATTTGTAAAAAGGGTGGAGCTGGAAGATTGAACAATTTGTAGGAAGAATGGAGCTGGAAGATTTCATGAATTCATAAAAAGGATGGAGCTGGAAGATCTGAACAATTTGTAAAAAGGATGGAGCTGGAAGATTCCATGAATTCATAAAAAGGATGGAGCTGGAAGATTGAACAATTTGTAAAAAGGGTGGAGCTGGAAGATTGAACAATTTGTAGGAAGAATGGAGCTGGAAGATTTCATGAATTCATAAAAAGGATGGAGCTGGAAGATCT
>JAEUYN010001961.1:0-10046 GCA_018257835.1 Euura lappo
AAAAACTGATTAACAGTTTTTTATTAAAAATCTTTCGAGTAAAAATTCCCCCGGCCCGGATTCGAACCGGGACCTCCGCATCTGTACTGCGGCGCCTTGTCCAATTTGACCACCGAGGGGCTAGGAGAATCTTTACTCGAAAGAGATGTTGTGATTGACTATATATATTAGAGACACTGCCTCGTCCCAGTGTCGAGTGTATTTGTTTGTGTGACTCTATCGTTCGTCTCTTTACATTATGATGGTGATGATATCGGACTATACGAACCAATTTCATTCGTTATGCCTCTAACTGAGGAACGGCACTCAATTCGAGTGCATTCAGACCACAGAAAGGCCGAAAAAAACTGATTTACAGTTTTTTTTTTTATTAAAAATCTTTCGAGTAAAAATTCCCCCGGCCCGGATTCGAACCGGGGACCTCCGCATCTGTACTGCGGCGCCTTGTCCAATTTGACCACCGAGGGGCTAGGAGAATCTTTACTCGAAAGAGATGTTGTGATTGACTATATATATATTAGAGACACTACCTCGTCCCAGTGTCGAGTGTATTTGTTTGTGTGACTCTATCGTTCGTCTCTTTACATTATGATGGTGATGATATCGGACTATACGAACCAATTTCATTCGTTATGCCTCTAACTGAGGAACGGCACTCAATTCGAGTGCATTCAGACCACAGAAAGGCCGAAAAAAACTGATTTACAGTTTTTTTTTTTATATTTTTTTTTATTAAAAATCTTTCGAGTAAAAATTCCCCCGGCCCGGATTCGAACCGGGACCTCCGCATCTGTACTGCGGCGCCTTGTCCAATTTGACCACCGAGGGGCTAGGAGAATCTTTACTCGAAAGAGATGTTGTGATTGACTATATATATTAGAGACACTGCCTCGTCCCAGTGTCGAGTGTATTTGTTTATGTGACTCTATCGTTCGTCTCTTTTATTATGATTAGATGATATCGGACTATGCGAACCAATTTCATTCGTTTATGCCTCTAACTGAGGAACGGCACTCAATTCGAGTGCGGTTCGAACCTGAAAGGCCGAAAAAACTGATTTGCAGTTTTTTATTAAAAATCTTTCGAGTAAAAATTCCCCCGGCCCGGATTCGAACCGGGACCTCCGCATCTGTACTGCGGCGCCTTGTCCAATTTGACCACCGAGGGGCTAGGAGAATCTTTACTCGAAAGAGATGTTGTGATTGACTATATATTAGAGACACTGCCTCGTCCCAGTGTCGAGTGTATTTGTTTGTGTGACTCTATCGTTCGTCTCTTTACATTATGATGGTGATGATATCGGACTATACGAACCAATTTCATTCGTTATGCCTCTAACTGAGGAACGGCACTCAATTCGAGTGCATTCAGACCACAGAAAGGCCGAAAAAAACTGATTTACAGTTTTTTTTTTTTTTTTATTAAAAATCTTTCGAGTAAAAATTCCCCCGGCCCGGATTCGAACCGGGACCTCCGCATCTGTACTGCGGCGCCTTGTCCAATTTGACCACCGAGGGGCTAGGAGAATCTTTACTCGAGAGAGATGTTGTGATTGACTATATATATTAGAGACACTGCCTCGTCCCAGTGTCGAGTGTATTTGTTTGTGTGACTCTATCGTTCGTCTCTTTACATTATGATGGTGATGATATCGGACTATGCGAACCAATTTCATTCGTTATGCCTCTAACTGAGGAACGGCACTCAATTCGAGTGCATTCAGACCACAGAAAGGCCGAAAAAAACTGACTTACAGTTTTTTATTAAAAATCTTTCGAGTAAAAATTCCCCCGGCCCGGATTCGAACCGGGACCTCCGCATCTGTACTGCGGCGCCTTGTCCAATTTGACACCGAGGGGCTAGAATCTTTACTCGAAAGGAGATGTTGGTCGACTATATATATTAGAGACACTACCTCGTCCCAGTGTCGAGTGTATTTGTTTATTGATGACTCTATCGTTCGTCTCTTTACATTATGATGGTGATGATATCGGACTATGCGAACCAATTTTCATTCGTTATGCCTCTAACTGAGGAACGGCACTCAATTCGAGTGCATTCAGACCACAGAAAGGCCGAAAAAAACTGATTAACAGTTTTTTATTAAAAATCTTTCGAGTAAAAATTCCCCCGGCCCGGATTCGAACCGGGACCTCCGCATCTGTACTGCGGCGCCTTGTCCAATTTGACCACCGAGGGGCTAGGAGAATCTTTACTCGAAAGAGATGTTGTGATTGACTATATATATTAGAGACACTACCTCGTCCCAGTGTCGAGTGTATTTGTTTGTGTGACTCTATCGTTCGTCTCTTTACATTATGATGGTGATGATATCGGACTATACGAACCAATTTCATTCGTTATGCCTCTAACTGAGGAACGGCACTCAATTCGAGTGCATTCAGACCACAGAAAGGCCGAAAAAAACTGATTTACAGTTTTTTTATTAAAAATCTTTCGAGTCAAATTGGACAAGGCGCCGCAGTACAGATGCGGAGGTCCCGGTTCGAATCCGGGCCGGGGGAATTTTTACTCGAAAGATTTTTAATAAAAAACTGTAAATCAGTTTTTTTCGGCCTTTTCTGTGGTCTGAATGCACTCGAATTGAGTGCCGTTCCTCAGTTAGAGGCATAACGAATGAAAATTGGTTCGCATAGTCCGATATCATCACCATCATAACGAAAATCAGATTGTTCGAATATTCATAACAATTCAAGAGACTAGAACGGCCCCACCACACCATTTTTTCTGAATCCAAAACAATATTTCACTGATGTATTGCATATTGACTTACCGTTTGAGCATTTGTTCGCGGAATTTGAGTCATTTGGAGCATCGACATTGCCCTGTGCGTTAGAGTTTTCATCTTTTTCTTTTTCCGAGTCATCTTCAGTTTTCTCCGAATTTGTCGCCTGATGCGGACGGTGTTGGGCAAGGTTCGCATCGTTAGCGATCATCTGCTTCAATTTTGTGCCTGTTTTTCACTTTAGAATTTCAGCATCATCGCTTTTGACTTGCGGTCCAAAAATGCATAAGGTTCTACTCCATACTGCAATTATTCAACCTATCGGGATCAAAGATACGTAAATTTCCAGCCTGGCATGAAAAACATTTCTTAAATCCCAGATTTTATTTTCTTGAGTTTATCGCTTATTCCTCATACCACAGAAACTGTTCGTTGATTTTATCTACATGACAGAATTTGATCAACGAGTTGCTAAACAGTTTGTCAATGATTGATGAACGTCCGGTATTGTTTTGCAAAATTTTGACTAAAAGTTAGCAAATTCAAGCCATCGATCATGTCAAGGTATGAGTGCCGAAAGAATTCGATTAAATTAAATGAAGCATTGATGTGTAACAGTTCCTTTCGGAATCTGAGTCATCAAAGCCTAATCTTCTTGTGGCTATGAATAATCCTAGAGTGCCACTAGGCCAAAGTTTTGCTGATAGTTAAAAGCGTGCGAGTGGAATGGAATCCAATGTGAACAGTAGAAGACGGAGGTGAATTGTAATACCCGCGGACTTTTCCATCTTATTTCCGTCTTACATACGAATTTCGTCCCACGAAGAGGTAGATGATACGCGGGTCGCGCTCCTGGCCAAACTGACAGCTCCTTGCGGGCCACGTTTCGTTTCGGTTGCCCTCCGCTCATGTGTTTTCACAGTGGTTGTGTCCAAGGCCAGAATCCCGCAGGCGCGGAAGTACTCGGCAAGGAATTCAGGACGGATTGCGGGATAAGATCGAGGTTTGTGTTTCTGTGGGGCGGGTGCGAGGCGGTTGGGCTGCGGTTCTTCGGCGTACCAGGCACCTGACGCGGGTCGACAGGTACTCTCACACATGCCCACAAATCTGGGGAAAGAAGCCGACCTAAAGGAGGTTAATCAACCCCATTCGCCGTATACTTTGACCTACTTAAGCACATTGTGCATGACAGTTATCGGCCTATCATTATCGCAGCTTTATCGCCGAGTGCATTTACGTGTCTGAACATTTGTTACGTTGTACAATTTTTGCAATCATCTGCAAACGATCTTCAAAGGCGTAGGGATTATTTCAAATTGAAACGCATTTAGGATAATCTCAACGTATTCAAGATGTGATAAAATATTATCTGATTAGACATTAGATTCTATACTTTGGGTCATGTGCCATTGAGATATCATGAAATCGTTATCCGATAACGCGAATATTGTATTTGCAAACATAAGATTATAGTTCTAGAACTTTATGTTGCTTTATTGATGGAATGTTAGCTCGAGAACTGATGAATACTGACCATCTTGATCGATTATAGTAAAGTTATTGGTTACGATTTTCAAGTGCATGGCACGGATCCTAAAATTTCACGCAGTGTATAATTTATGTGGTAGATCTTAAATCTCTGGTAAAGAAACAACTTTAGAAATTTCACATTTTTGAATATTGAAAGGGGGAAGTTTTCTTCGTGTAGAATTTAAATTTGGGGGTCTTACCATGAAGCCTATAGTTTCGTGATGATCATGTTAACTGTGGTGAAATATTGAATGTGCAAAAACGGGGCGAAAAACCTTGTAAAAATTCTATAAAAAAGGGATTTTTAATGTTCTACGCTGATTTGTAAAGGATTACATTGCTTGACATAAAATTACTGGAATATAGTAAAAATAAAAATATGATAAAACCGGCTTATATAGAAACAGCAGACGGTGCGACCAAACGTCCCCCTTCTGCCTTCACACGGCTACAAAGCCATTCAACAAATGGTGATAGTTATTGACATTGATCGATCTAAGGTTTTTTTTTGTCGCTAGAGTAAATTCAAATTCGCAACTAACAGAATCGGATGTCTGAGCCACATTTATTCATCCGATATTTTCCATGTGACAATTTACGACTTATTGTGTCTTATGAAAAAATTGATCACATGATGACTGTTATACAGAAGTACGGTTTTCAAATTTTCTTTTCATTTCTGATGTGAGGCAGAATTTTCCGGGTAAGTTCGGCGTTCGGACAAATTTGGTTGAAGTATATCTAGATTCTAGTTCAATATCTATTATGGGAAATTCAGAACATCGATTACATTAATTATGAAACCCTGGGTCACACGGAATTACTGCTTTCGACTCCATAACTGAATATTTTAATGTATTTACAATATTCAAAATTCCTCCAAAGTGTAATCAGAGTTTCTGTACTTAGATAAAACCGGGAATTTGAATTACGTTAGTCGGCCACAGCGTGAAGAACATTTTATTATCGTTTTCGAATCGAGGTGCAAAATACGGAGTATGAAAACAAAAAGATCTAAAGAAAACAAAATAATCCATAAATAGCATTATGTATATAATTCAATATTGAAGACATAAACCGCATACACCTGGACAAGCATCATCACGCGGTAACAAGCGCACAACATAAATGGATAAAAGCGATTCAAAAAAACCGCGCCTCGACTTGGTACCAGCAGCGATCGCTGCAGTGCCAGACACTCAGCTGACGTAACACAACGCGTCTACAATCTCATCGATTTGCGCAAAGGCCGCATAGTGTACTACGGTCTCAGAGAATATCCAAAGTATCTCATTCAACGTAAGGAAGTCAACGTAGCAAGACTGTACGACAACAAACATGGCCGGGGCTCTGAAACCAGCCGCACTTCTCCTAGTAACGGAAAAATGCTTCGAAGAATATTTCGCACATTACAACTTCACCGACGGTAAGTCGTTTCTCCGTTCATCAATAACATTGTCCTCCCATTTTTCTTCTTCTTCCTGTTAACCCGTAACCTCATAACAAACAACGCGGACTACTTACTTCAAAGCTGCGCTCCGACGTTGTGACACATCCGATCGACACGTGGGCAACGTCGCTCCCGCGAAGGCGGTCTATTTGAAAAAATGAATATTGGTTATTGTTTCAGCTGCGTGTTTCAAATCCACGCTCAGCAGAGGACTGGGAATCGCTATCATCGCTGGATCCATTCTCGGTAAAAACGTTGAATTTATTTTAATATACAAACAATAAATGTGAATTATAATTTTAAAATCGTTTTCTCAACGTTTTTTTTCTTTAAATTTTCAGTAAAATTACCGCAGATTCTTAAAATCTCACAAAACAAAAGTGGTCAGGGTATCAACCTCGTCAGCGTACTTCTTGATCTCTTCGCTATAACTGCCACCTGTTCGTATAGTTTTGTCAGCGGTTTTCCATTCAGGTAATGAACACGGATTTCAAAACAGGGACCGAAATTAAGGTTCTGATAGAGAAAAAGAAAATTTTATTTTCTCCAATCTAACAATTGTTCACTAATTACGTTTCACTATTGATTGCACACAGTTCTTGGGGAGATGGATTGTCCTTGGGACTCCAAACGGCCGCCATCGGAGCCATGGTCCTGCATTACAGTGGAGCAACCCAACAAGCTGGTGCCTTCATTGCTGCGTATTTGTCCGTAGTCTACGCTCTAACGAGCGGACTCACTCCTGTCTCGTTTTTGTGGTCAATGCAAGCCATGAACGTGCCCATTCTCCTTACTAGCAAGGTGATTAGAACGCAAACGGATTTACGCCGACCTTCCTAAACTTGCTAGTTCATATAATCAAACAATTATTATTGTGTAGTCATTGAATAATCAAATTCCAAGTTTTAGCACATTGAGAAGATTCATCCACCTCGGGACTGAGGTTTCGAAAATGCTGAAATAAAAAGAAAACACTTGTTTGGAATAATTTTTCCACGCTCTTAAACAAACAAGAAAATATTTTTGTACTTTGTTGTCCAAAGTATGCTAGATTAATAGGCAGGATGACCAAGATATAGATCCTGACTGATAGTTGGAAAGTTTTTCAGATCAGAACTTGATGGTACTATAAAGATAGAATGACTTTGAAGTTTTCGTGACAAACTTTGGCATTAAGGGGGCTGCACTATAGAATCAACCCTATCTAGTATCGTCGTAGAAAGCTGTTGACTTTTTTTTCTAGTCATATTTTCCATCGGAAATGACATTCAAATATAGGAGATCAATTCGATCATTTTGAAGCTGTTTTTCAATCATTTATTATAGAAAAAATATGTTATCCAAAATCCAATTCGGTTGTTTCTTCGCAAAAATTGGCAACTCTATATCTTCGAGACTATGGGAGTAGATACATTTTGGAAGAATTGATGTTCCGAATAAACTTTGTAAGCATCAACTGGTACTTGTACTTTTTGTGCTCTATCATAATAGACTTATCTGAAAATGTTTCGGGCGGACAGCTTAATTTCGGTATACAAGCATAGGACTTACGTTGTTTGCGCGAGGTATTTTAGGATCGGTCTTTTATGACTGGTTACAAAGAGAGGCAATATTATGTGTTACGTAACTGTCGGTACATTTTCCATGCATTGTGTTACTGGAATTTCAATATGTATTGACAAAACACCAATTCTTTAAAAAATGCATCTCTCCTCACGGATTTGATGATATCGAGTTGCCTAGTGTTTTACATATTCAAAAGAACAAACAGTCACTCGGCTTTTTGATACCATCTTTTTTTCGATAATGAATAATCAAAGACGAGCTAAAAAATATCGGGAGTTTTCTACGACCAAGACTTGATAGGACGATTTTACAGTCTCCCTCCCCTACCCCGAAATATCACATTATCTAATCAGTTCCGACACTGACAATGAGGTAACGACAGAAAGTCTTCTATCAACAAGTGTATTGATAATTAAGCGATGTCTCGTACAATATGTGAACTGTACTTTGTATATTTCAGTTCCTCCAAGCTTTCACGAATTATCGAAATGGTAATACGGGTCAGTTGTCAGCGGCGACTTGCTTCATGCTGTTCTTTGGTTCTACGGCGAGAATTTTCACCTCTATCCAAGAGACTGGTGACACGATCATGATACTGACCTACGTTTGCGCTTCGAGTGCCAACGCCCTTATCCTTAGCCAGGTTCTTTATTATTGGAACGCCACCGCTCCAGCGGCGAAGAAGAGTAAAAAAAATAAGTAGAAAGGGTATTAGATGATGGAAGTTATACGGGTGGTTATTTTTACACACCATCTTCAAACTACCCTATGTGAAACAGCAATATTTTAGACTACGTATAAGGCTGAAATGGACGAACTTGAATTTGTGATAATTGTAGCAAATTAATTACTTTCATCTTTACGTTAGGCAAATAATTCACGAATTTTATATAGTTGCTTAGTTAGTTACTTATAGAGGGAAAATTCACGGATACACTTCAAGGGGTCATTCGACAAACACGTTCTCTTGGAGGGTGGGCTTAGAGTGAGAACCTGAACACGTTTGTTGAGTAGCCCCTGAGAATTAATTTGTACATACAAATGCTTATTGTTATCGAAGTGTAATTAGTGACGAATGATTGTTCTGTATATTTGAAAATTGCCTACTGATCTTCGATTAATGTATAAAGAAGATTCCTCTTTGAAACTCTAATGCCGAATAAAAGCTGTTACGATTACATGGAGTAAGCTTCCTAGATAGCACCAAATTCAAGTGTCTCTCTATGAGACGTATTATGGTAGAGTTTCTTTTCTACTTTTGTACTATGACTTCGCACCTCCAAGAACGTTTATTTCTACCAAACTTGAGTTTTGTGTTATCGAGGTTGAAGACTGATTCAATACGAAAAACCAGTTGCTGCTAAAGGGAAACTTAAATTGACAATAAAAATGAAATGTCTGAATTCTAATCAGTGAATTGATTCAGCTTTACACAATACAAAGGCGCATAATTACAAAATGCAAAATATACGCGACCGATCATAATTTTCCGTTCATTATCTTCGAGCTCTAAAGAATAACAGAAGTAGGTAAGTGAATACGATGATTTTTTTTCCAATTCTCCGTTATCTCTTTGAAAAATTCTTGCTGCATTTTCAGTTTTCGTCTTACGTTTTGCATTATTTAACAAATTTATACATTCAAGAATCTCCATAAGTTTCGATAAGGAAATTAAAAAAATGGGGCAATACGTTGTTGAGATGAAAAAAACTCTTAAATTCTGTACATAGCGATTCACAATCAGTAACGAACAACCTAGAGTCTACACTAATCCTTGTCGAGAATGGGATAAAAAGTTTTGTCGTGGCTTTTTTCAACAATAATTTATTTCCTTTTTCCCTTTCTTTTACACTTTCGTCTATCTTCAAATTCTATAACATCTGAATCGATATTTTCCCAGATAACAAAATGCCCACACAGTGCATGCATAGTGCGCGCACGCGTGCGGGTTTATCCGCATAGCGTGCGCACAGGAGAACATACAGATGCGTCCTCATTTGATGGATATAACGCTCGCACGTCGTGAGGACGCACGCGTGCGGGTATTGTGCGGTTGCTCATTATTCCGATAAAACGACGTAGGGATTGTACGATTGAGGTAAATTTTATCACGAAAAATAATAACGTGGTGAAACCATTAAAATAATTTGAAAGAAAAAAAAAATTCCGCTCGATGCCCACTGTGTTTTTTTGTCCCAACCGGGATTCGAACCGTGTTCGCCTGACCGCTCAGATGTCTAGTCGTACGCCCTACCTACTGCGCCAAACTGCCTTATGACAACTAATGACTTCATGTGAAATATAATTCATCGGTCAATACGGCCAACAATACAATTAATAAGTACTAAATTTACCAAAATATACAGAAAATTCAAAATACTGTGTATGGTAAAATATTATTAATCGATCATCTTATGTCGAATACCCCGACGGCATAATGACCGCACGCTGTGCGTCGCACATGAGGGGTACACTACGTGCCAGATAACAATTGTGCGACGCACGAAACTATCACGACGTGCGGCTCACGCCGTGTGGGTGTTATGAGTTGCACCTGATCATCACGACGTGCAACTCACGTCGTGCGGGTGTTATGAGTCGCACCTAACCATCACGACGTGCGACTCACGACGTGCGGGTGTATGAGTCGCACGCGTGATAGTTAGGTGCGACTCATACACCCGCACGTCGGAGTCGCACGTCGTGATGGTTAGGTGCGACTCATAACACCCGCACGACGTGAGTTGCACGTCG
>JAEUYN010001962.1:0-34372 GCA_018257835.1 Euura lappo
AATTTCGGACCTTTTCGGACGAAAACTCGATTTTTTCACTCGTCGCGTCAAGGCGGTCGTACGCGTAAAAATTCGAATTTCGGACCTTTTCACTCGGAAACGCGATTTTCGTAAGAATTTAAATTTCGGATCTTTTCGAAGCAAAACGCGATTTTTTCACTCGTCGTGTCAAGGCGGTTGTACGCGTAAAAATTCGAATTTCGGACCTTGTCGCTCGGAAACGCGATTTTCGTAAAAATTTAAATTTCGGACCCTTTCGGACGAAAACTCGATTTTTTCACTCGTCGCGTCAAGGCGGTCGTACGCGTAAAAATTCGAATTTCGGACCTTTTCGCTCGAAAACGCGATTTTTTCAGTCGTCGTGTCAAGGCGGTCGTACGCGTAAAAATTCAGAATTCGGACCTTTTCACTCGGAAACGCGATTTTCGTAGAAATTTAAATTCCGGACCTTTTCGGACGAAAACTCGATTTTTTCACTCGTCGTGTCAAGGTGTTGGTACGCGTAAAAATTCGAATTTCGGACCTTTTCGGACGAAAACTCGATTTTTTCACTCGTCGTGTCAAGGCGGTCGTACGCGTAAAAATTCGGAATTCGGACCGTTTCACTCGGAAACGCGATTTTCGTAGAAATTTAAATTCCGGACCTTTTCGGACAAAAACTCGATTTTTTCACTCGTCGTGTCAAGGCGGTCGTACGCGTAAAAATTCGAATATCGGACCTTTTCACTCGGAAACGCGATTTTCGTAAAAATTTAAATTTCGGACCTTTTCGAACGAAAACTCGATTTTTTCACTCGTCGTGTCAAGGCGGTCGTACGCGTAAAAATTCGAATTTCGGACCTTTTCACTTGGAAACGCGATTTTCGTAAAAATTTGAATTTCGGACCTTTTCGCACGAAACCTCGATTTTTTCACTCGTCGTGTCAAGGCGGTCGTAGGCGTAAAAATTCGAATTTCGGACCTTTTCGCACGAAAACTCGATTTTTTCACTCGTCGTGTCAAGGCGGTCGTACGCGTAAAAATTCGAATTTCGGACCTTTTCACTCGGAAACGCGATTTTCGTAAAAATTCGAATTTCGGACCTTTCCGCTCGAAAACTCGATTTTTTCACTCGTCGTGTCAAGGCGGTCGTACGCGTAAAAATTCGAATTTCGGACCTTTTCACTCGGAAACGCGATTTTCGTAGAAATTTAAATTCCGGACCTTTTCGGACGAAAACTCGATTTTTTCACTCGTCGTGTCAAGGTGTTGGTACGCGTAAAAATTCGAATTTCGGACCTTTTCGGACGAAAACTCGATTTTTTCACTCGTCGTGTCAAGGCGGTCGTACGCGTAAAAATTCGAATTTCGGACCTTTTCACTCGGAAACGCGATTTTCGTAAAAATTTAAATTTCGGATCTTTTCGAAGCAAAACGCGATTTTTTCACTTGTCGTGTCAAGGCGGTTGTACGCGTAAAAATTCGAATTTCGGACCTTGTCGCTCGGAAACGCGATTTTCGTAAAAATTTAAATTTCGGACCCTTTCGGACGGAAACGCGATTTTTTCACTCGTCGTGTCAAGGTGTTGGTACGCGTTGTGACGTTGCATTCCGCAATCGTCACAGGTTTTATTAACATCCTGAGATTTGGGCGACAGATAACTCTGGGGAGAGACAGCCAACAGATCATTAGGTTAAGTATCGTAATAATAGGCCTCTTTTCTTTCGTTTCTCGATGTCTTTGTTTACTACGAACTATGTAACGCGTAACGACGCGCAACGCCTCGAGATCATCCGCCGATGGACAAGGAGCCACCGACGACTCGAGAGCACGGGACACGAGAGCGAGAGAGAGAGAGAGGACTATCGGACTGGGTTATACCGGCTAAACATCACCTGAGCCAAGATCCCGTGACGCGCAACCCCGCGCTGCACCAGGAGGTGCCAAGGGCTAGCGTCAACCAAAGGGAATTACTGCCGATTTTCGATTATGGATGCCGACGTAGAGGTCGAACAGGGTCATACACGATGTATCACCTCCCGCTACGCCGACTAATCAACCTGGGGTTGAACCACCAGCCGTCTACGAATTCTGGATGCCAAGGAGACGGTCGAATAGGGCTGTGCGAAAACACAAAAGTAACACACTATAGCCTCCCGTCCCGATGACTTATCAGCCAGGTGCTGAACCAGACGACTACCGCCGACTATCCCGACATCGTTACCGCTACCGAGGGCCGTGGCCACGGCTCCGTCGCAGCGTTCCTGGGAATAGACAGGCTTGTGCTGCAGGTTCTGAGTAACCTTCCACAAGTAATAACGTGGGTTTGGAGGAGATTTCACCTTGAATCGCCAAACGCCACCTAAAACCTTGGTTAGGCTGACTCCTAGTGAATCACGACCAAGGGCTGTGCTTCTACCCGGCGATGTATGTATGTATGTATGTATGTGATTTATTATGCCGTAGCCTCGCGAGGCCTTAGGGCAAATGTGGCAATACAAGAAATATATAATACTATAACATATATAACAATACTTATAACATATATAACAATAAAAATTTACAAGTGACAATAAGAAGATCGCACAGTAAAAACTAGCAAAAATAAAGAGGAGTGAGGCGGCCGTGGGCACCGAGAAGGACGCGACACGAGGCAGGTGAGAGGCTGCTCGAGGCTGAAATAAAGAAACAAAGGCTACCAGAGCGGCTAAAGCACCCACGGCCACCCCGAGATCCGCAAGACATGGCTTGGAATAATAATGTCTAAAACGTAATAATACATGATTACCGCGAAACAAGGTTGTGAAAGAGAAATAATTTGAATGAGCAGTAATGAAATATAATTATACTAAAGAGAGTTAACTAGGTAGTACAGATAAATACAAAGAAATAAATAAATAGACAAATAAATGAATGGAGTAAATGAGATGAAAAGAATGAACAAGCTTGAACAAGTGAACGCATGCCTGAAAGTCGTGTAAGAGTAAAGAAAAGTAAGCCAAGCGATATATAAATAAGTGTGGTGAAGATAGATACTAAGTTAAAGCAAAGTAATTCATAAAAATTTGAAGGGCAAGACAGTGAGGGAACGGGGTAGCACGCCCGACCCTCAAAGCCTTGGCCTGGGAATAGCGGCCGCACGCAGGGGTTCAGCTGAAAAAAGGTAGTTGAAAAAACGTGCCTTGAACACCTCTACAGACGTCGAATCTCGAATAGAAGCAGGTAGACTGTTCCAAAGGTATATGGCAGTGAGACACCAAGAGTTACGGTAGTGGGTAGATCTATGATGGGGGATGTGGAAGATCGAGGAGGAACCAGATTCAACTAGCCTGGATGAACGTCGCAGATCAGGATTCGGATCAAGGAGAAGTTCGCGAAGGTAGGTGGGAGATGACAGGGTCAGGACCCGGTAGAGAAAGCAGCCAAGAAAGAACAACCGCCGATCGGCGACCGTTAGCCAGTTCAACTTAAGGCGATACGGCGTGATGTGAACGTCCCTCCTTAACCCGAAGATAAAACGGATTGCACAATTCACTGACCTCTGTAACTTCAAATTGAGGTAGTCCGAAGCATCATTATAGACTAAGCAACAGTAGTCCAAGTGAGGCAGGATTAAAGCACTTACAAGGAGGGTCTTTACAGGCGGAGATAGGGCTTCTTTGTGGTGTTTAAGTTTATACAGAGTTGCATGAACTCTTCTTGAAACAAGCGAAACATGGCTATTCCACGACAGGTCAGCGGATATCCGGACACCAAGGTTCCGAACTGAATCTGCATAAGGGACAACAAGACCATTGACAACTATGGGCGGGAGGTGTTGCTCTCTTAACTGCACTGTAAAAAATATTCGTGAATTTACAAAACATTTACTACACAAAAACCTTGCAAAATTACAAATTCGGCGTAGCAAAAAAAATTACTAAGCTTTTTCTTTGAATTCGCCATTAAATTTTTGATTTTACTAAACTTTAAAGGGAAAATACAAAACCGCGTTTGGAATTTGCTGAATTGTATAGTAAAAGTATTGTAATTGTAAAATTACAGCATAGTATTTTTAATTTGCTAAATATTTTTCTAAATTTACTGTACACTTGTGTGAAAAATTTCAATCACAGTCTTTTGAAATTAAAAATATTGTGTAGCAAACGGAATTGCTATACGTCTTTATCAATTTTACTATTCAGTTTTTAAATTCCCAAACGCCAATTCCGAATTTACGTAAGTGATTTTCAAATTTGTAGTCTGATTTCGAATTTCATGAAACTAAGTCCTGAAATTGCTCCAACAAATTTTGATTTTACTGGATTATGTATTGAACATACCGCATTTAAAATATTGCTGAAAGCTATTCGCATATTCTGGATTTTTTCTCAAATTAGCGCCAATCAGTAATGTGTGACTTGTCTGCACATTCTTATCAAAATTGAAGTTCGAAGAGAAATGAGAGTTTTTTTTTCAATAAATTTACTAAATTTGTGTGGTAATTAAGAGTTATCTGCGGTTTACCTAGAAGTTCAAAAGCAAATATACTATTGTGATAATTTTTTATGAACTGTATAGGGACCGTGCACACTAATACACGCTCACCAAAGTGAGAATGTATAATCGCGTATATGCATACTAGTTGCGACATCTAAATTCCAGAACGAGCACTTTGGTGGTGAAAAATTTATGCATGTACATGACAACACATTCTCACTTTGGTGAGCGTGTATTAGAGTGCACGGTCCCTATTATCTATCTTGGTCGCATAGATCGTCTATTGTATATATTCATCACATGAAATCAAGATTTACCATCAGTTAGATTGGCGTAGTAGGTAGGGCGTGCGACTAGTAATCCGAGCGAGCGAGCGAGCGAACACGGTTCGAGTCCCGGCGGGGACAAAAAACACAGCGGTGTTTTTCGAGCGAAAAAAATACGTTTTCATGCGTTCAGGTTAACCATAAACATCTGAAATGTACTTGGCACTCTCAAATAATCTAAAAAATTAATTAAAAAAAGTTTTTTTTACCTATTTTTCTCCTTGTACATAATTAATACACATTTACTATAAAATTACTTAACCATGAGTATAGTAAATTCATCAACTACTTTTGAAATTCTAATTCATGTGCATATGAAATTTGCACATGATGAATTGAATAATGATGTCCAAATTTATTAAATTTAGTGCACTAATATTCTATAATTTTACCGGATACTGCAGTAAAATTGCAACTAATTTCTCCTAAAACTACCTAACAAATGTATAGTAATTTTGATATCCCGTATATGCATAAAACTTCCAATACAATTTTAGTAAATTTACAACAAACATTTTTTACAGTGTGGCTTAGATAGGGCGTACTCCCCAGGATGATTGCTTTCGTTTTGGCGATATTTAGTCGGAGTCCGTTATCGGTTGCCCACTGAGAGACAGCCTCGGCATCCGTAGTAATATTGGCGATAGCAACAACAATGTCTGCCATAGGAGCATGCAAATAGATTTGCAGATCATCAGCAAATAGGAGGTGTTTCGAGAAGGTCAGAACTCTACCTCAATCGTTGATAAAAAGGAGGAAGAGGAGGGGACCAAGGACAGAGCCCTGTGGTACCCCTGAATGGTTAGCGAGGAAGGACGAGTGACCCCCCGTGAGATCTTGGACCGCCTGGGTTCTACCAGTCAGATAAGAGAGATGTACGGGTAGTACAATGACGAGCAATCGAAGAGTCCGCAGTACGCGGAAAAGGTAGTCCAGAGCCGGCATTACGACACTTAACGAAGATAGAGCATCGAGTATTCCCGAAATTCGCATGAGGGGTCACATGACCCAAATTGACCAATCCTGTAATTGAGACGTCCGTCACGACAGCCTCACTGATCCTTCTCGCTTCGCACCTATGACGCACCTATTTAAGCGTGACACGCACCGCACCGAGCCTTCTTCTGCGTTCATCTGTCGCCCAGACAAGTTCTATTAATCTATTGTGCTCCCGAATACCATCCCGAAATACCGATACTGTGTGATACCGAGTATTATCTTTGAGGTGTTTGATCTGTAATAGAGTCAGTTTTGTGTATTATTTTGCTGTATTAAGGTAAGGTCTTCTTTTCTATTGTAAAGCCGAGAACTAGCTCCGAATCGCGAGGTTATTGTGTCTTATTTGGTTGTTTGCGGCTCACGAGCTTTTAGGCTGTGTTCCGATACTATTTGGTTTTTATTCTTCGTCTGTATTAATTTCTTATTCCCGATTTCCGAGCTAGTTCAAGACTGATTGGGTTTTGGATACTTTCTCTGCGATTTCTGTATTTTTCTTGCTAATTTCTGTCATTTTCTCTATTAATTACCGATATATTCTCATTTTCTGCATTGATTGCGCATGGATAACTTTCACTAGGTCTTGGATTACACTGTGTTAATTGCTTGTATTATCTGCTATCTATTTGCTTGATCTATCGAATATTTTTGCTATTTTTCTGCTTTTGTCTTTCTTAATTTCTGATTAATTATGCGATCTGTTGTGCGAATTCTCCCGGAGTAGCGAACGTAGTTGATAGCGTAGTCTGTAAGTTAGATAATAGCTCTTTTCTTTATTCTTTGGTCTAATTTTCATTCAGTCTTTCCGCTATCGTATTAATTCGAACATCTGTATTTTCCCGTTATACATATTATTCGAGTCTTTTTCCCGGTAGATTCAGCGGAATCTACCCGGTCTTTATTAATCATTCCCGCATGGGAAGTTCATAATTTATAAAAGTTGTATTATATCGAATCTGAACACACCTACTCTGTTATATGCTCTGTTAACTGGCTGATCGGCTCTTCTATCCCGACTTCCTAGAGAATTGATTAATTATTTGATTCCGAACATAAATTTCTGAACTGAACTTGTTTAATAACGCTTGCTATCGAAATAATATATGGGATAAGACCCACTGAAGGATATTACTTTGTTTAATTGTTTAATTTGGCAAACCCATCCCCTCTACCGTATTATTACTACTTTAGTCTGTGTTAGCCGAGCTCATCCGTCGTACTTCTCTGATTCTCGTTGATTATCGTCTGTTCTATTGTGTTTTATTTTCTGATTGACATCCTGGGATGTCTGGCGCCCAAATTCCGGTTTTAGTGTATTAATTTATTTTTCTGAGCATAGTTTGTGGTAATCACCCAGGTAACAATTTAATCTTTTGATATGAATGTGACGTCTTTATTGCGATGATCCTGATTCGTTTAATTGTTATCGTAATCCTTACGTAATAAAAATAGAACTAACATGTCTGAAACGTAAGCTCCATATTATGACAACTCATCACAGCGATGTATGCGTGTTACGTAAAGTGTATGCTATGGTGCATCTCTGATAATACTCTCCATAGGAATGACGTAAGCGATACGGAACCGTTCGTACGTCACATATATGGAACAGTGTAACATGTATTTTACATATCACAGGATGCAAGTGCGCCGTAGCTAACGTAACGTATGCATGCTGTAACCGTAATCTGCCGCATCTACGTTACAGCGTATCTTTGATTGTACCATCCCTCAAAGTGACCACATGGATACATAACTCCGTAGGCATGAGCACAACGTATACCGAAATATGTGGCTCCTATATTTCTGCGTATCTGTTAACTGTGCTATCCCTGAAAGTGACAGCACGGATGCATAACTTGTAATGTTTCATTATGTGCGCATAAGCGCCACATGTACCGAGATCTACTGCTCCGATGTTTTTGTGTATCTGTTACTGTGCCACCTCTGAAAGTATAATACAGCATGCAGAAACATAACCTCGAACATAACCTGCAAGATCTTAAAAGTGCAGAAGCATCAAGTATTCTGCACACGTGTCGTTATATCCATTTGTGACTTCAACGCCAATTACAAATTACGGATACATCAGGTAATTATTTTATATTTTTTCATCTGAGCCGAGTCGTCGACATTTGACTATAGTTCAAACGAGTGCAGTTGTATAAAAATCACGAAAAAATTGAGGAACCGAAAATCTCGGTACTTCCTTTGACGAGCATTCGAGTGTTTTAATTATGATACTTGAATGTCTCTATAAACGAAAACGCATAATCTTATTATGAACATAATACGGGTATATACCGTTTGTATTGTACCTGCACTTTCCCGACCAAGACGATTAACTTTCTCTACAAAAAGTTGAAAATATCGTCTGGGTTCACGATTTGAAGTATATATATTATAAGGCATCCGAGCTCATTTGTGATAGCTCAATTCAAATACGCCTAGCTATGATTATGCTAGATAGTTGATGAACATTTAAACTCACTTGAATATTTTTACAGGATATCATCACCTAAGATGCCAAAGATTAGTAAAGGGATCACTATTCTGTCTGCAAGGCAGCGAAGACGATTAGTAATAAAAGAAGCTAAAAAATTGAAGCGAATTCTAAACAAAGTGAGTTCAAATGCTGACAGTGAAAAATGTGAAAATAATTTGAATGACAATAACGCTGAAAATACAGATCCTAATGTTGAAGCATCGGAGGCAGAATATTCAGAATTTAATTTTCCTGAAACAAACCAAAACAGTCCGGATAGAAACGAAAATTTTCAAGCCGAGCCTGATAGTAGCAGTAATAGTAGTTTTACGAACAATATTGAAGATTGTGAAGAACATAGAAACGAATGTAATCCTGGTATTCATACTGAACTTCAGAATTGGGCTCTTGAATCAGCAATAAGTCAAAACCATCTGAGCAGTTTATTAAAAATTTTGAATAGATACGAGTAGAAGGGATGTGAGGCTTCTGGACCTAGATCCCCTTACCGACATGTTACCGACCGAGGGTTCGCATCCGTGCTATTTACCGACAGTGGGTAAGTTACCAGGGTGCCCCTGTTACCGACCGATGGTTCTATTTACCGACAGTGGGCGGGTTACCCAACAGATGGCGTCCCTAATTTCCCCGAGAGATGGCGTCCCCAATTGTTCATTCCCCAGATGGCGTGCCTAATTGTATGGCGTCTGTTTCACTGGTAGAGGGCGCCTACTTCACCGATACCCTGTAGAGGCTGCCTGTTTCACCGCTAGATGGTGCCGGGTCCCTACTCACCCCCGTAGAGGGCGCCTGCTTTGCCTGGATCTTTTGGATAGTTTATTTCCCACGCGGGCGGCTAAGATCAGAGGTATTGTTTCCAAGAATTTTTTGAGGAAAATGTATTTCCCACGCGGGCGGCGGCAAAGATCAAAGGTTCTGTTTCCAAGAATTTTGGGTGAATTTTTTTCCCACGCGGGCGGCGGCAAAGATCAAAGGTTTTGAGAATTTTTTCCTCACACATGCGGCGGGAATCAAAGGTTTTGTCTCTGATTTCCTTTCCCACGGTGATATCAAAGGATTTTTCCAATAGCTAATTTACACACCTGCATGCGGCTTGAGTCAAAGGGAGGTGATATTTTCTCACCCCCACACCCGATCCGCGATGTATAAAATCAGCCGCATCAGTCTTTGACTAAAACTCTACGACATCGAACAACAAGTGCGAGCGAAAAAATCAAAAATCAAAATCTATATACGAAAATGAGTTTGGGATTTGCCGCACATTATTATTGGGTGATCCCCAATGAGTGGATATCTGGTAATAAGTGGTTCTGTTTCGAAATAAAAAATCAATTGTAGAATCAACTCGATTATCTCTTTCTACCTTAGCCTTGTGTAAACAGAAGATAACTACGAACTAAGATTAATCGTGTGAGGGATATCAAGGAGGAGATAATTTTCAAAGCAGATCCTTTTATTCAACTGAAACGATTACATAGAGTCTTCATGATATATCATAGTAGCTTTATCTGAAGTACAAAAAATCTACAGCGATAATTTACACTGTGAACAATTTTTAATCATTGGTATTGGTCCGTCGAATTCATCTCCGCATGACTTATAATGTTCCTGGCATCTCCGACAATCGGCAATGTCTTGGTCCGCCTTCATATTTTCAGATAGTTTCTCCCACACTTCATCGATGATGTTCGATCCATAGATGAGAATGAAATCTTTCGTTAAAAAGGCAATATCTTCCGCTTTCATCTGCTTCAGACTACCCAGTTGTAGGTACAGGTGCAAAGATTTGCTAAGGGAACTCGGACAATCCTTCACGTACCAGTTTTTCAGAAGCTGAACGTTTTCGAAAGCACAGTGATATCTTGGAAGGGACTTATGATGTTCGTGATACAGGCAATAATATATACCGATGTGTCGTAGCCATCGGAATGCCGGATATCCCAGCTCTGCTAAGTCGATGACAGGTTTCGAATAGTTGATTATTCTTTCCACCCACTCTTTCTTCTCCAGTCCCAATGTCGGACATCCCAGCTCAGTCAAGTCGATGACAGGTTTCGAATAATTGATTATTCTTTCCACCCACTCTTTCTTCTCCAGTCCCTTCACGTATAGGTAACTCGCGTCCTGAACAATTTTATTCAACACTTCCTGCACATCGGTGTAAGCTCTATTTCCAACATTCCACGGTATTCCATGAAAATTTCTTGTTAACCAGGCATTGATAGCTCTGTTTATAGCTGGTAACGTTGCCCACGCGCGGGGTGGTTTGAAGAGGATGCAGGCTGAACTGTGTACACCTTCTCCGTCTGGTTGAACCGAGATTGCGGCTAGTTCCTTCAGCACGAATTCATTGTCAAATTGGAGGAAACCTTGCACGTCTAAGATCATCTCCATAATTCCACTTGTTCGAAACTCTTGAGTAGCAGCGTGAAGAATGATTGTTGAATGATATTGCATCGAAAAAACGTATCGTTTTTATAGACCTCCACCCCCACCACTATCCTTCTAGAACCATCCTTTGCACGCTGCAGTCTCGAAAGTTCGATTTAGCAGGTTCGACTGTGTCAATTCCAGCTTTCTCGGACCGCCATTGGGTAAATCATTTCGCATGAATACACCGCGGAAATATGGAATTTTCATCTCCTTGGCGTGTGTGCGTAAATCGGCGTCGGTGAGAGCTCGGCGTCGCAGCTTTGTTAGTTTTTTTTTTTTTTGGTGGCATCAAATACAGTCCCATACCGTGCTTGTAGGGTTTCAGGTATAAACCTTTCCCCAACGTGTTACTCCATCAAGTATTGAGGGTGGGGCCAGCGAAATGTATCACCATACCGAAATATGCATGCTCTTTTTGCACCTGCAAGTTCACATCGAAATATACCGCACTCGGATTGCACAAATGCTGCAGCGGTCAAACGCGATTCAATGCAACTATCGCGGCGGGTGGAAGTTTATGTGACACTTCTCAAAGCTGCCACTTCCAGGTGGCCTACAATATCTACCCTCAAAGCCTATTTTTTTTTACGATGGGAAAAGCAAACATCGACTACCGAAATTCGTAAGAAATGCAGTTTATTTTTACGATGGGAAAGCAACACCGAAAGTTTTCTCGTGAGAAATTCGGGTGGTTGACATCGTTTTCAAAAGTCAAACGATTTCAATCTCAGCTGTCAGGGTAAAATAATGCCGAACCGTGGGATGCGATTTCCCGCAAGTAAAGTTCCGGGGGTAGGTTGCATCATCCGAATTTCTTTCGGAGATGATCTCTCGGTGGCGGGTGGATATAAAAGAAAATTTCCTTTGAGGATGCCGACAATCGCCCGCCGCCACCTCATGTGTGTATAAAAGGGCTGCACTCCTGATTTGGACGATCATAGGCTCTCAGTCCTCCAAAGTGATATTTTTGTGGAAAACATGGTTGAGCAGTTGTGTTCGGATCTCGTCGCGTTGATGGCTGAGGCGTACAGCCACCTGATTACAATGGAGCAGGATGAAGCTAGTGAGGAGTATATTACACACTGGATCGAGAACGGACAGCGGAATATTCAAACTTTGAATAATCTTTTGAACGCGCCCAAGATGCGCACCGCTGAAAAACAATTGATACAGAGCAAGATATCACTGTTGCAATCTTGGGCGGTGCAGTTCGCACAGCGTCGTCGACCCGTCGTTGGTGCGGGGATTGGTGATAATATTCACGATCGCGTTCAGTGGAATGATCTCGACAGTGCTTTCAACAGCAGGATTCGCACCGGGGTCGTCACCAATCTCCGACATCGCGATCTTATGGCATTTCTGACTGATGCCGGCATGCTAACCATCGAGCATCTGAGGAACGTGCTGCGAAACGTGGGGAGCATAAAAGCGAATGTCAATTTAACATGCCTATTTGAGAACGTGAAGGGGGGCAGCGTTGAGGAGGATATGAAATCCTCCACCACGCGAAACGAGATCATTCTGCCCTCAACGGATCTCGCGGGTTGGTTCACCGATAAAATAGTGAGCCAGCTGCTGGTGAAGGTGGAAGACTTTGAGCAGCGAGATTCGGGGTGGAGCATGCTGGAGATCGTCAATGTGGTGGTCAACATCAATCGCTACCAGCCCCTCGCCGGCGGCCTTTCGACGTACGTTGCGCTGCCTGGGGATATCCAGCGGAAGAAGGCTGTTGTCAATATTGAAAATACCGACGAGCGCTGCTTCCTCTGGGCTGTAACTGCAGCTAGACATCCGGTAAACAGCCATTCGGTGAGGACCCACAGCTATCGGCAGCACATCGACGAGTGGGATTGTACAGGCGTAAGTTTTCCCATGACCCTGCACGGTGTGGAGAAGTTTGAGAAACTTAATAATATTAAGATAAATGTATACGGGATAGAGCGAGGCTTTTCGCGATAGTGCGAAGGGTGAAAAGAGCGTAATTGTCCCATTATATTTAAGTAAAAATTTGATAAATCCAGAAGAGGATGCGATCCATTTACTCATGGTCGAGTCTGGCGATGATGAGGAAATGGATATCGACGATATTGATTTGGAGAATTACACTCCGCGATTCCACTTTGCTTGGATTAGAAATCTATCGCGTTTAGTAGGAAACCAAGTGTCACTAAATAAGCGTGCGACTTTATTGTGCGATAGGTGTTTGTGTCACTTCACGGTGCAAAGTAGCTTCGACAAGCATAGAGGTGATTGCATGCGTTTGAACAAGGTGCGAATGCTTTTCTCGGGGAAAAATAAAAATCTAGAATTCAAAAATTTCCGAAATAAGGGTCGGGTGCCGTTCGCTGTCTACGCGGATCTCGAGTGTATACTGAAACCCGGTGCAAACGAGTCCCAAGAGCATATCCCGCATAGTGCTGCGTATTATATGCATTGCTCGTACGACAACGCATTATCGAGATATGCGAGTAAACGGGGGCCCGATTGCATCGAATGGTTCGTCAACCAGCTTCGCGATCTGGCTGTGGATGTAGAATCACGAATTAAGAATATAATTCCAATGAATCCGATGACTCAAGTGCAACGCGATCGACACGCACGCGCGAAAAATTGCTACATCTGCGATAAACCGTTTTCGCCTGAGGATAAAAAGTGTCGCGATCATTGTCACTTTACGGGTGAATATAGAGGCCCTGCGCATAACGGGTGTAATTTAAATTACAGAGAAACCCAAACGATCCCCGTGGTATTTCACAATTTCTCCGGATACGACTCGCACCTCATCATAAAATCTCTGGCTACATCTTTTCCGGGGGAAATAACCCTTTTACCTGTCAACAAAGAGAGGTATATCTCGTTCTCGAAGCGGGTCGACGGTACCTTCATACACTTGAGATTCCTCGATTCGCTCCGCTTTATGGCCAGTAGCCTCGACAAGCTGGCGTCATATATCGATAATGCGGGTAAAAAGATAACCCGCTCTTTCTACAGCAATCTCGAAGAATTTGAATTAGTGATCCGCAAAGGTGTTTTTCCCTACGAGTACATCGATAGTTGGGAAAAACTCGACGAGTTGAGCCTGCCTGATAGGGAGAATTTCTATTCAAAACTCAGCGACTCGGGCGTCTCCGATGCGGATTATCAGCATGCAAAGAATGTCTGGAGTAAATTCAAACTGAACACTCTGGGCGAGTATTCGGATTTGTATTTGAAAACCGATGTTCTCTTGCTTGCCGACGTTTTTCAAAATTTCCGAGAGAGCTGTTTCCAAACGTACGATTTGGATCCCCTTCATTATTATACGGCACCCGGTCTTGCCTTCGATGCCATGTTGAAATATACGAAGGTCAATTTACAGCTCTTGGACAACCCCGAAATGGTTTTATTTGTTGAAAAGAGTATCCGTGGAGGCGTGGCTCAATGCTCGAACCGCTATGGTAAGGCCAACAACCGATACATGCACGATTTTGATCCAAGCAAAGAGGAATCATACATCATGTATTTCGATGTAAATAATCTGTATGGTGCAGCTATGAGTGAGCATCTACCCTGCGGTTCATTCGAGTGGGAGCACGAATCAATCGATGTGACGAGCATTCCGGACGATTCACCGATTGGTTACATGCTAGAGGTCGATTTGGACTACCCGGTAGAGCTGCACGAGCAGCATAAAGATTTACCGCTCTGTCCCGAGCATTTTACCCCACCCGGCAGTAAAACAGCCAAATTGTGCACCACACTTTTACCCAAACATAAATACATACTTCATTATCGGAATCTGAAGCAATGTTTAGATTTGGGCATGAAGCTGGTCAAGGTGCATAGGATTCTGAAGTTTGCGCAATCTCCATGGTTGAAATCCTACATCGATCTGAATACCGACAAGCGAAAGCAATCGAAAAATGATTTCGAAAAGAACTTTTACAAGTTGATGAACAACGCGGTGTTCGGCAAGACCATGGAGAATGTGCGGAAACACAAGAGCGTCAAGCTGGTTACCAGGTGGGGTGGTCGGGGTGGTGCGAAGGATCTGATCGCGAGGCCGAATTTTCATAGCTGCACCATATTCGAGCGGGATATGGTTATTATAGAAATGAATCGTCTGAATGTTTATTTCAATAAACCAATATACATCGGTGCGGCCATTCTGGATATATCAAAAATAATTCTGTACAAATTCCATTACAATTATATTAGGAGTAATTTTAGCGATAAGCAGGTTAAGCTGCTGTACACGGATACAGATAGCCTGATTTATCAGTTTTATGTACCAGACATCTATGAAATCATTAAGCGCGATGTTGCGACAACCTTTGATACCTCAGACTATCCGCCGGATAACGTCTATGGTATCCCTCTTCTCAATAAAAAGCAGTTGGGTCTCATGAAAGATGAAAATAGCGGTAAAGTCATGATCGAAGTCGTAGCGGTACGAGCAAAACTTTATCTAACAGTGACGCAGGCGGAGAAGGGGGAGGTGGACGTTAAGAAACGGGCAAAGGGAATCAAAGGTTCGACGCTAAAAACCATCCAGGCTGATGATTTCCGAAAGTGTCTATTTGATCATCTGAATTTACACAAGGAGCAGTGTCTTATTGTCAGCAAGAAGCATGAGGTGCGCACCATTGTGCAAAACAAACTTGCACTAAGTTGGTGCGATGATAAGCGAGTCTTAATACCCGGCGAAACAGACACTCTTCCTTGGGGTTTTCAGACTGCGTGATAACTTGCCGGCAAAGATCATTCGGCCTCTACTCCCACATCTCAATTCTCAAATCCCAATTCTCAAATCTCAATTCTCAAATTTCAATTCTTAAATCTCAATTCTCAAATCTCAATTGTCAAATTTCAATTCTTAAATCTGAATTCTCAAACTGCAAATTACATTTTTCCCTGTAGTTTCAGAAATTTCAACTTTTTTCAAGTTTTTTCAACTTTTTTCAAGTTTTTTCAAGTTTTTTCAAGTTTTGAGGAGCGAATCGAGGCATCCGTATTTACATGTATAAGGTATAGGATAATTTGGAAAAAGTTGAAAAAAGTTGAAAAAAGTTGAAAAAAGTTGAAAAAAGTTGAACAAACTTGAAAAAAGTTGAAAAAAGTTGAAAAAAGTTGAAAAAACTTGAAAAAAGTTGAAAAAAGCTGAAAAAAGTTGAAAAAACTTGAAAAAACTTGAAATTTCCGAAAAAAAAGTAAAACTTCATTGTACAAACTAGTATTAAGACTACTTTAGGTTAGGAATAAACAAGGTGTATGTATGATATTTTCCCCCTCAAATGTCTGATTTCTCAATTCTCAAACCGCAAAAAAAATTTTCCGAAAAGTTTCGGAAATTTCAACTTTTTTCAAGTTTTTTCAAGTTTTTTCAAGTTTTTTCAAGTTTTGAGGAGCGAATCGCAGCATCCGTATTTACATGTATAAGGTATAGGATAATTTGAAAAAAGTTGAAAAAACTTGAAAAAAGTTGAAAAAACTTGAAAAAACTTGAAAAAAGTTGAAAAAAGTTGAAAAAAGTTGAAAAAAGTTGAAAAAACTTGAAAAAAGTTGAAATTTCCGAAACTTTTCGAGAAAAACTTGAAATTTCCGAAAAAAAAAAAGTAAAACTTCATTGTACAAACTAGTATTAAGACTACTTTAGGTTGTATATAAGAATAAACAAGGTGTATGTATGTATGATATTCATTTTATTTTCATTAAAAGATACATATTTTTCATCAAATGTCTGATTTATTTATCCAACTGTTGTGTGAACTGTCGAATCCCAACCACTTTACATATAGCTGATTGCCACGTTTGCGGAGGACCTTTTCCACGAGATAACCATCGGGGTATTGCACCCTGCTGAGCTCCAACTCGTAAAACCCGCCCTCAATGGGTTGCTGCAGGTAGTCGGTGAGTTTGTAGGTAGGCGGATTGGTATTTTTCACCTCGCTAACGGTGAAGATCTCCGTCGTCCAGTTCGGGGTATAACCCTTCTCGAAGACATTCTTGTATTTACTGATTCGGACCTTGTCGCCGACTTTGAATTTTCGCTTCAGACTGCTCCTCTTGATCTGTCGCGGTTTGTAGACACTTCGATACAGCTGTTTTTCATTGGATGCTGTGACGTTTTTCGGCTTCATCCTGATTGTCCGATGTTTGGTGTTGTTGTAGGATTCAATTAATTTGGGTAGAATATCGAGCCATTTGTAGGAGCCTTGGAGAGTGAATTGCTTCCACATTTTATTTTTCAGCGTTCGATTGAAGCGTTCGCATATGGAGGCCTTCAAGTTGCTGAATGTCGAGTACATATTTACACCGTGATGCGCCATGAGAGCTTTGAATTCTTTGTTGTAAAATTCTTTGCCCTGGTCGACGTGTAGATGTTTCGGTACACGCCCCTGCTGCAGCACAGATTTCATAGCTGACGTCACATCCGAAGCATTTTTACTCTTGATCGGTACACCCCAGGCAAATTTCGAGAATATATCGATAACCGTGAGGAGGAATTTGTGGCCTTTGTTGACACCCGAGTAGGTCGACATATCGACAAGATCGGCTTGCCAAGTCTCGTCCAAGCCACGTATATCCACAAAACGTCTGGGATAATTACGTCTGGCCGGCCTATGGAGTTCATTCGCTATTGTCTTTTTCATGTCGACCGACATCTCTTCGAACCCACACTCACTGTTTCTTTTGATCAACCACCAATTGCATGCCAACGATAGTTTCACCCAGTAAATTCACATCGTACCTCAATTTTTCAATACTCTCAGGCACGGATGTCAAAACATTGCGAATTTCTTTGTCATTTTTCGCGATTTTCGTTTCAATGGCATGAACCGCATCCTTGATAACGTTCTGGAGACTGTCAACTGCTCGCTGTACACGTATATTGAGAACTTTCAGGGATACGGCGTCATTTTCCTCCTGTGAATCGGCGATATTACACAATCGTTTGCTGGTTATATCGTACTGGTTGTCGGCGGTGATCTTGAATCCCACGCCCGGAGGTCCGCGAATACCCGCTACACTTCTTACTTTTCCACCCGCCGTCAATTGACGACCGAATATGTCTATGCTCATTGCTCGACGGTCAATGCGTGAATGAAAATTTTATGCTTGATCTCATGCTAATAAATGACTTTAGCCTCGCGCAACTCCTCAATAATCGAGACTATTTCGTTGGAATGGCTGGTATTTCCGGCCGCCTGTGACGCCATAAGTAGTCGAAGTCTGTCGATAAGCTCGTTGGGGTTATCCCAGTAAACATAATCCATACTCTGCCCCTCTTTACGCGCAATCTTATGCTTTGGCAGACCTCCACCCTTCTTTTTCGGCGATTCCGCGTATTGAGCGATAAAGTTCTTGTACTTTGTACTTTTCACATCTCTGCGAATGCTTTTATCCGCTTTGTAGCCGTGCCGATGGACGTTTGTCGCTACGACGATTTCAGCATAGTTTTTCTTGTCCTCGGTCTTGAGGATGGTGGTGTCGGGTGATTTTTTGAACAATAATTCAAGCAATCCAGGCGTTGCTTTGTACTTTTTACCGCCAACGTGCACCTGACTCGTGTCAAAGCTAATTTTCGAATCACCAATCTTCAATCCCTGCACCAGCTGTCGGACGACATATTTCTCATCCAACTCCGATCGATGCTCCGTCTCGAACATTTTCAAATACCGCCACACGGAATCCGTCGATTTCGGCTTTCTTATCGGTGTACTTGTGGTGGGTCGTGCTACAATTGTTTTGTCCCCATCGTCGTCATCGTCGTCGTCGTCGTCGTCGTTTGCATTCTGATCGTCCTCAATGTCGAAAAAAGCATCTTCATCCAGATCATCCGCTGCTGTCGATTCCTCGCCTTTTTTCATCGAAATATCTGGCTTCTCTTCTTTTTTCACCGCCCCCGCGTCCCCCGGCTCGGTTTTAATTTCCTGCTTTATCTGCTGCTGCTTCGATGTATCCACCAACTCCTGCAGCGGCGTCACCAAAGGTTTGAACATCTCCCCCATTGCCTGCTCGGTTGTATCTTTATCCTTCCTAAGCATCCTATGTTTACGTCGTATCACCTCGCTAGCTTTCGCTATTTCACGCAACACATCATTGTGCTTACGAATCTGTTCGCTCTTCATGTTGCCACTCTGATTGTTGCAACTTGACTGCAAGTATTTCCATGCATCGGCATTAATTTATACTTATAAAGCAATCGAAACCTTTTCGATATCTCCCCGCGTTGATCTCGCTATCTTTGTCGATGAGAACGAAACTGTAATTGCCATCGTTCCAGCAGGCCGAGCAGAGATCTTTGAATTGTTGAAACGTCATGTCGGTATTCATGTGATCGGCGTAAATGTGCTTCAGATTCATCTCATCCTGCCTGAAGATCACCAATAAATTTGCATTATCACGCACGAGATGTTTTGGGATACGTGCGTATGTCTGACAGAGATAGAAGCTGTCCACATCTCTATGACGCCCCATGCAAAAGTATGCTCTGATATTGTCTTGCTTCTCACAGGCTACATCATCGAAAATCATCAGCGAGTTGGGACGCGCATCTTCTGGTTTCACCACCTCCTCGTGCTCACCGAAAGGGAAATAACCCATCCCCTCCACCGGCTCGAGTAACTTTCGCAAAAACTCATACTTTGGCTGGATGAGCGATTTCGAGTAGATGTACACATTTTCAAAGCGCAACCCGTTGCCGTGGGTGATTAGCGTGAGAAGAGCGTTCGTCTTGCCACAATTTGAGGGGCCGCAGAAGACCGCTCGCACACTGTTGGGCAGTAGTTCACCGTGCCGTTTACCCTTTTTCTTTTTTTTCTCAACCAATTTGTCGAAATTCGTGACGGGTAGTTTGCTGGCTTGATTTTCAAATTTCATGATGCTCAGTGGGTAGAGGACTACAAAAGACTAACGCACGCCGTGTATAAATATAGGCTTTTATAGGGAAATCGGGTTAGTTGTCGATCGACTATGGTTGGGTATGCACGTAAGAAGTGTGGAAAAGGTCTGGTGAATAAAATCATCAATAATCTCCCAGTCGAATTACACGTGCCGGGGTACCAGTACTGTGGGCCGGGGACCAAATTAGCCAAGAGATTGGCTCGCGGTGATCCCGGAATCAATCCGCTAGACGCCGCATGCAAACAGCACGACATTGCATACGATAAGAATCGATCAAACATCGCAGCGCGAAACGCAGCCGACAAAGTACTCGCCGAGCGAGCGTGGAGTCGTGTTTCAGCCAAAGACGCCAGTCTGGGCGAAAGAGCTGTAGCCTGGGCAGTGACCAACACCATGAAGGCAAAGTCTAAACTCGGTATGGGGATCATGCGGAGAACCATAAAGAAGAAGAAGAAAAAGACAGGAAGGAGTTTGAGGAAACCCAAGAGTGGCGGTGTGAAGAAAAAGAAGACAATCACTCTGAAATCGGTCATTCAGGCAGCAAAGAAATCAATGAGACCCGGTCCCGGAGCCATTGAGTCGGCGTTGGCTGGGGCCCGTATAGCGGCGGCTCGAGGGGCGGTGCGTGTGCCTCGCGTTCTACCTGTCCCAAAGAAAATCGGCGGTTTCCTGCCTTTCCTTATCCCAATATTGGGGGCCCTCAGCGCCACAGGAGCCCTAGCTGGTGGCGCCGCGAGTATAGCGAAGGTGGTCAACGAGGCCAGCTCTAACAAACGTCAATTGGATGAGTCCAAGCGCCACAATTCAACAATGGAGGCGATTGCGTTGGGAAAAGGTTTATACCTGAAACCCTACAAGCAGGGTATGGGGTTGTACCTGGCGCCACCAAAAAACTAACAAAGCTGCCACGCCGTGCTCTCACCGACGCCGATTTACGCACCCACGCCGAGGAGATGAAAATTCCATATTTCCGCGGTGTATTCATGCGAAATGATTTACCCAATGGTGGTCCGAGAAAGCGTGAATCTGCAATTATCAATCTTGATGATAAAAATGGCCCGGGGACTCACTGGGTTGCGTACAGGAAAACGGGGGATAAAGTCGTCTATTTCGATAGTTTTGGCGATTTACAACCACCCGAGGATCTTATGCGATATCTCGGTGTAGGCAGCGTAGAATATAATCATAGAAGGTATCAAGAATATGACACTGTGATTTGCGGCCACTTGTGTCTCAAGTTTCTCAGTGGACAACTATAAAATGAATGCAACGCATCGTTTCATCATTAGTCATGGCTGATTCGCTGACGTTGACGTTGTCCGGAGCATCCTCCACGCTGGAGACACGCTTTTTTCCGCCGATCGAGTTGTCACCGTCGAAAGACTATGTTCTCGGGCTTGTCGAGCTCCTCACTTTCAATTCAATTCCCAATATCGACGTGGGTGGGAATAAGTTTTACATAAAACGAGCGAATAAAGAGGATAATGATGTTTTCATCATACCCACCGGTAGCTATGAACTCGAGGATATTGAAAATTTTCTCAAAAAGATTCTCCCCAAAGATATTCTCCTCAGTCTGAAGGCCAATAACAACGAGCTGCACAGTGAAATTAGGTGTAATCATGCGGTGGATTTTCGACCAGCGGATTCCATTGCTCGATTGCTGGGTTTTAAACCAAGTCTCCTCAAGGGTGGCATGACTCATAAATCCGAATTACCCGTGGCTATACTCAAAATCAATGCCTTACGCGTCGAGTGCAATATAACGACGGGTGCGTACATAAACGGAAAACGTGCTCACACGATTCACGAATTTTTTCCCACCGTTCCGCCCGGATATAAGATTGTGGAAGTGCCGACCAACGTCATTTACCTACCAACCACCGTCAAGACGATACATCATCTGCAATTGCGGATAGTTGATCAAGACGGGACGCGGGTGAATTTTCGCGGGGAGACTATAACCATACGGCTACACATTAAATCTGCGTGATAATGGGAATTGTCTTCGAGACGGCGAGACGATCTGGCGCAGGATATATAAACGCGACACCATGTCCAAACATCATCAGTCATCGAGCTCCTCTGATTCGAGTGACACGTCTGAACGCTCAGTTTCTCCAGAGCCTAGGCCTTCGACTTCGTGGCGATTTTGGAAAATAAAAATTCGTTGTGTGTTGTGCATAATACCATGGCGAAAATGATCAGAATTCAAAACCCCGTGGCGTTCGATGAATCGATCGCCCACTGTGAGATACACGCACACCAGCCATACGCATCGTCCTCGTTCAAGAACAACGATGAGATTCGAATCGTTGTTCAGAATCAAGATGCATGTGTATTGCCGGGCAAAAGTTCGCTACACATTCACGGCAGGATTACAAAGGCTGATGGCAAAACCGCTGTCGCAACCACCAGTCTGGTTAATATGGCTATTGGTCATCTGTTTGCGTCCATCCGCTACGAATTGAATGGGCATGAGATCGATCAAAATGTGAACGTTGGAATCACCAGTGTTATGAAAGGATATCTATCTTTGACGCCGGGACAGCAGCACTTCCTGGACAACACCGGTTGGTTGTGCGACGACGATACGGCAATAGCTAATGCCGCGGGATACTTTGACGTCATAATACCGCTGAATATCCTGCTTGGATTTGCCGAGGATTATAACCGAATCATCGTTAACGCCAAACACGAGTTGATTTTGACGAGATCAAACACCGATTTGAATGCCATTCTACAATCAGCGACGGAGGACGTGAAAATTTCAATCGAAAAAATTGAATGGCTGCTACCGTACATCAAACTCGCGGATAATGAAAAGCTGAAGCTGTTGAGTTACATCGCCGCGGATCCGGCCATATCTATGAGTTTTCGCTCTTGGGAGATGTACGAGTATCCGATGCTGCCACAGACAACGAGACACATATAGGTGGTGAAAACGTCGACGCAGCTGGAGAAACCGAGACATGTAATACTGGGCTTCCAGACCGGACGGCGGAATGATGCGAAGAAAAACGCCAGCGAATTTGATCATTGCCGGATCAGAGATGTGAAACTTTATCTTAACTCACAGTGCTATCCCTATGCTAGCATGAATCTCGATATTACCAACAATCAATATGCCATTCTCTATGATATGTACACCAACTTTCAACCGGCGTATTATGACAAAGAACCTGAACCTCTGCTCTCGCGGGGTAAATTTTTGGACAAAGCACCGCTCGTGGCCATAGATTGCTCGAGACAGAATGAATCGTTGAAAAGCGGCCCGGTGGATATTCGTTTGGAATTTGAAACTAGTGCCAGCATGCCATCAAATACCTCGGCTTATTGCCTGATTATACACGATCGCATCGTCGACTACAACCCGATCAGCGGTGTTGTGAGAAAATTAGTTTAAGTTAATATTAATTAGAGTGTAATAATGTGTGTGGATCAATAAAATGTATTCAATATATATGATTAATAATTTTTTATTCACCCCTCTCCATTACATTTTATAAACTTACTTCAATACAACTATTAGACATTTTTAGGCTGATGCTTTATCGCAAAATTCAAATCTATCAAACTCCCCGCCGAGATAGTGGAGCTGTAGGCGTTTCTCGGCAATTGCATCACTCATGGCGGCCAGTTGGTCGAGGTTCTGCTCGAGAACTTTGGCGATTCTCTTGGGAAGAAATACCGTAAATTTCCACTCTATCGCCACCAGGATGCTCGAACCGAATTTGGATTTGACGCTTTTGATACCCGTCACATCGTACTTCTTGTTCACCTCCAGCTCCGACATCTTTTTTGTTGGTAAAAAGTCGCTCAGGCAGCCGGCATGATTGATTCCACCGAAATCCATTGCTTCAGACTGAAAAAAAAAAAACAATAATGAACATATTGTTTCGATAATGTTACGAGCGGCTAGTCCGAGCGAACAAGTCAAATAAATAATTAAATATCTAAATAACCAGGTGTTATGCTACTCGCTACAAGATGAACAATTGTTCTTACGAACAATCTTTTTTATGAGTGATTCTGTCAGGAATGTTATAATTGAATCACCCGATGGGATCCGAGGTTGTTCAACGTCCTATACAGGCCCGTTATTGTTTAAGCAAATTATTAATAGGGCTGAAACTAAATTAAACTAAAAGAAAGGTAATTTTGAAAATAAATTGATGTTTAATTAGGTAAAAGTTGAAATATATTCTTCACGATTAATAAAGTCAATGAAGTGCAACTACTACACAATGAGTAATAGTTGCATGAATTATAAAATAAAATGAAACACGGATAAATATAATGCTACTAACGGTCAGTCAGTATAATTTTACAAAAGTAATATAACTTTCTTCTATTAAATCAAACTCTAATTTATGGAATTCTCTTGATTTTTAATCCTTCTATATCGCTTCAATCTTGCAATAATTCTAATTTCCTAACGATTAATAACATACAAAATACATAAAAATGGAAATGAAACAGATTATAACGAGCGTCGAGACTTAGCTTTCGGCGAGTGGAGGAATGAGCCACAGGTGTAGGTGTAGGTGTATGGCTGTTGCGTACCGGCGGGCTGCTGTGCAGGTTGGCAGACGCACGTTCCACTAATACACTGTTGATGTAATATGTCTCAGTCCAGGGTCTTTATCAAGCACGTTATTTAGGCGATTGAAACTATGCGGAGAGTTTAAAGCACTGATTCTAATTTTGCGAAAGATAAAAGATAATGGAATTGAAAATGTTAAAATGGAATATTATAATCACTTAAAACTACCTTCTGTTAAGAAGGGCAGGAAGCTGAACACTGACTGATACCGAACTTCAGTGTTTTATAATGATAAAAGAATTTAGATGACGAGATTAGAGTTCCTTCGGGCCGTGATCCTATGCTAACACAAGGTTGTAAGGGCGGTTATTCCGAACTTTGTGACTCTAGATTTATCCCGGTTCTCACGATCCGCACACTATGTGACTTGATGGATGAAAGACTTTATAATTACTTAAAACTACCTTTCGTTTGAAAGGGCAGGACTTGATTATCTATACACTGATTAAAATCCGAACTTCAGTGTTTATAATGATAAAAGAATTTAGATGACGAGATTAGAGTTCCTTCGGGCCGTGATCCTATGCTAACACAAGGTTGTAAGGGCGGTTATTCCGAACTATGTGACTCTAACTTTTATCCCGGTTCTCACGATCCGCACACTATGTGGCTTGATGGATGAAAGACGAATTTTCAAGTGCACGACTCCTGAGGTGGACTCTAGTGTATTAATGCGCGCCTGCCAAACTGCAAGTTCAGCACTTTTCTCGCCTCCTAATTGGTTAGGCGTAGGGACTTACTTAGGAGTCCCCGTGCGCGTGCTGCGGCTCATTACTCCACCTCCAGCGGCTATAGTCTGTTCACTGTAACTTATGATTTAATAATGATTAAATTTAGGCTTAGAGATAAACAGCATTCACTCATCAAGCATTCCTTAATAGGTAACTAATCAGGTGAAGTCTTATCTCTAGCGGATTTTGAGGTTTACTCTTGTAATAATTGGTAATTTTAACAAAGAGTTATTTCGAATGGACTATAGGCGAAGCATGGGTGTTCAGCGTCAGCAAAACCCCATGGTTCCAAGTACTGACCGTTTGTAACACTAGCCTAGCCTAGTTATCGGGGAATACGTGCCGTTTAGCCAGTCAAGGAGGTGATAAATAACCAAAAGAAATACAATATTCATAATATGTTAAGACAATGCATTACTTGCTCGTGGGAAAATAAAATAAAAATGAAAAATGAATTTAGGTACGATAAGCTAAAGTTGCGATCGTAACATCCCTCCCTCCTTAAAAAGGCATCAACGTCCCCGTTGATAATTGTAACAAGTGAATAACTATAATAACAATAATATCTTATTAATTAATACTAATAAAATTCACAATAAATCTATTTAGCATTGCCCAAAAGATTCGTGTTACTAGGGGGACCTCATGATGATAATACATCTGTAACACGACACTTGGCGCAACAATCTGTATTTGTGAATTTTATCAAAAAATATATAAATCACTAAATATTTAACTTCTAAATGATACCAAATATGTTTCTTATTCTATTCTAGTTCTATTCTATGTTTGTTTGTCAATTCCGACGCATCCCTCTGGGATCAGATGGGTCGACTGTTGAAGGGTGGCTTCTTACTCCAGGAAGTATCCTCTGCGTCGTCCGTCCGGTACAGCTTCTGGGTTCGTGATGCTCTCATCGGTGAAAGTAGTGCGATTCATCTTGGTTGCGTTGGAATTTGATGCTGATGGTTATTGCATATGATTGCAGGTGTTAGAAATAGCTGAAGTCTCTTGACCAATAGTTGTAAATTGTGGCGCCAGTTCCGAGGATTTTTTTTGATTGTTGTTGTTCCTCGTAACCTCTAGATGTTTCGATTCAGGTTACTTTGCAATGTTTGTCCAGGGTCCAGGTTCACAGGTCTGATACAAGTCTCTGGCTTGAATTTTTGTTGAACGTTGCTTCACTCATCTTGATATAGTTGAGAATTAGTAGTTTCAGGCCTTTGCAAGCCGTTGCTACTTAAGATGTCTCTGTGGTTGATAACTTTTTCGGTCGTGCTCATTGGTTGGAGAGTCAAGTGGTTTATGATTACATGACACTCTCACAATCGGTGTTAATTGTACTGGTTTCTTTTGGTGTGTCCGGGTACTAGATTAGGTGGTGTAGGTTTTCTTGGTGATCCAATAGGGACGTTTAATGCACCTAATTTAGTTCGTGAGGTGCACGTTTTGAGGCTTTTCGCTTTCCGCTTTCGGTTTTCAGATTACTTTGCTTCAAATGTCCGCTCAGCTTCCTTGATGAATTTCAGGTGCATCACATTTGATTGCATCGGGTCCCTCTCTTTGTGGATGATGGCTTCTTCGATGTCCATGTCCTCAATACCCTCATGTAGTGTTCCCACTTCGTCCAGAAGAGTACGCCGGGATTGACAATCGCTTGTTGTTTTCTACTCTCATTCCCCTAATACCTATTGTGTACACTAACGTTCTACAAATAATAAATTTATAAAAATAATAATAATAATTTTAATAACTATAACTTTCGGGTGCGGCGTCTAAGACAGCACACTGCCAACTGATAATTTTAATTTTAATAACACTACATAATTTTAAAATAACTAATTCTAATTTTAATAAAATTCACAATGGGCTTATTTAAAATCTACAATTATCCAAAAGATTCGTATTACTTAGGGTAACCTCGTGATGATAACACATCTGTAACACGACGCTTGGTGAAAAAATTTGCTATTTGTGAATTTTATCAAATTATTCTAAACCTCTAAATATAAAAAAAAAAATTATTTCAAAAAAATTTCATAAAAATTTCACATATATAATTAATAAAACATTTTATTCTATTCCACGTATTTGCCTTAGAGGTTTTCCATGGCGTCATAGCACCAGACAATTACGTGTCTAAATTTTCAATTAAAAATCCACTTTTCCCAATAAAATCTTTTTCCAATTAAAAAAAAAAAATAAAATAAAATAAAATTTAAAATTTCAAACCCAATTTTCATTAAATTTCTTATATAAAAAAAAATTAAAATCAATCTCGATGGTCTGGTACGGATTGCGTCTGGTGGACTGTCCGCAAAATCTCAATACCCCCGTTTTTTTTTTTTTTGCTAAAACAGATGCAAAACTCGTAATTCGTATTGGTGCCGATGGCATTTGTTAATCTGGCATTTTTGAATCTTTCAGGTAACCCGTTGTCTAATCTCCGTGCATCAATGAAGAAAACGATTTTCCATTCTTCACGTTTAGATTTGATGTTATGTATCGTTTCAAAATATGAACCCGGGCTACTGTCTATTGATTACGTCCTCATAATCATCTGTCTGTTCATCGTCGGTTGCGGTTGTATTCGCGAATAACATTAACACTGACACGTAATACTTCATCTTCAGTGCTGTGGTTAAGGCAATTCTTCAAATCAATTTGATTCCCAATTAATCAATCGGTCTTTTGTGCTTTGCTTCTCCGCGTGTCGTATATGAATGTCGGTGTATGAATTTTTAACGAACGTTCTGTTGTGTTTTGTAAAAAAAAAAAAAAAATTTTCGACTTTGTCAGTTTTACGAATGTGTTTGTTGTGGGTTGTGATTGTAATTGTTTTACTTCAAACTATAGGAAATTTCTCATAGTGCGTAGCACTTGTTCGAAGCTAATTTTGTCTTCTGTCTTTGTCAGGAGTTGTATAATTTTGGGTGTTTTAATGTGCCAATTCAAGCTTGTCTGTGTGCTTCACAAATCTCATTCCATTTTCCATTTCTAAAACTACATTATTATTTTCTAAAATTTTAACAATTTTATATGGACCTGCATATCTTTTACCAAATTTTCCTTTCCGTACGTCTATCAATACGCGTGCCATGTCCCCTATCCGACCCTTAAATGGGTTAACTTTCCGATCGTAAGTGATCTTTGACCTTTCTTTAGCTTCTATCAAGTTTTTCCTCGCTGGATCGTTCATTTCTCGCATTCTTAAAGTCAGATCACTCAGATAAGAGTTGTAAGTAGCTTCCTTCTTCCTTTCGTTTGAACGAGGTGGGGCAACGTGCTAATCTTCCGAATACTAGTTCGTAAGGGGTAAAATTGGTAGCCTCGTGCACGGACGTGTTATAGGAAAATATAGCAAATGGTACTATTTGATCCCAATCGTCAAATTCTTGAAGATAATGTTTAACATACTCGGTCAACACTATATGGCTTCGTTCTAGGGCGCCATTTGATTGTGGTCTGTAACTTGACGTCGTTATGTGCTTGATTTTGAATAACCGAACCAATTCTCTAAATACTTTATTTACAAAACTAGTTCCTCTGTCGGTTAATACGACTCGCGGGGCTCCGAATTGCAAAATTAAAGATTTAGCTAAGGCGTGTGCTATTGTTACAGCCTTGATGTCTGGTACTGGTACGGCTAAACAATATTTCGTCAAATTGTCTTGCATAGTTAATATATGTTTGTTGTTGCTAGGTGTAGCAGGAAGTGGGCCTACACTATCGAGGGATACTTTCTCGAACGGTTCTGATGGCGTATCTGTTATTTGCATAGGTTCGCGGGTTTTTATACGAACTAATTTTTGCTCTTGGCAACTACTACACTTGCGGATAAAAGATGTTATATCATCTCGCATTTTCGGCCAGTAGAATCGCTCGCGAATCCTACGGTAGGTTTTGGTAATCCCTTTGTGACCTCCGATCATACTACAATGCATTTCTGCGATGATGTCTGATCGGATTTCCTCAGGGGGTACTTCTGTTACACCGTTACAAATCGTGATTTTGATGTCACTATCTTCGAAACTTTCCTTCAAAATTTCTAACCAATTTTCTTCTATTAATTCGTCGGTAAAATCTCCCGATTTTGAAATTCTGAAATTTTTAATTTCCAAATGTTCCAATAATATCCTCAAATTTTCCAATCCCAAAACTACATTTCCCAACATAATTTGGTCATAATACTTCTTCTTAACTACCACGCTGAAGACTTGATGTTTTCCGTATTTTGTTACGAAAACTTGACCTATTTTTGGTTTTTCTTCGCGCTGGTCGTCAAAATTTATGATGTCCAAATCAGCTAATAATTTTGAAATTGGCGTGCTTATTTCTGAATCTATTGATGTGAAATGCACGTAATTGTCTCTAACGTAAGTCAAATTTTCTCTAGTCGATATCACGCTGGTTTTCGAAGGTAAACCTTTTGTCAATTGGTTTGGTCTTTTGTTTTTGTGACTTGGGATATTCAAAGGTGAACTTGATGTTATTTCTGGTAAAACCTCTTCAGTTATTTGTATGAAAGGTGAAGCCTTCTCCGAAACTAACTGCTGCTCCAATCGTCTGGGTGCTTTTACTACCCGTGGTGGGTTTACTACCTCATTGTCCTGCCTAACACGTGTTTCTTGACCTCCTATACCTGGGTAGGGGGTGGAAAGTGCTATCGGACGGGGTGCAACTAACGGTGTTGGGAGCCCTGCTCTGTGCATCGGCTGTCTAATAATTGTTTCATTCGGATTTCTCGGAATGTCGACAGCTGGTGCAGTTCGCACAGATTGTTTCGCGGCCTTGTCTGCTTTCTGCAATAACTTGTTAATTCTATCGTTCAATTCTTCATCTAATGTCTCATCATTGAACGGATCTTGTTCTGCTAGAATTTCCCTAGATGTTTCATCTAAGTCCTTGTCTACTGATATGGCTCTCGGTAACGCAAACGAATATTGCTCATCGTCGTTGTGTACTATGCTTTTGTCGTGAAGTGATTTGTTAAAACGACCGATAGACTCTCGAATTTCATTGAGTTCCCTTAGGTCGATGGGGTTGTCCTCATCAGTCTCATGTAAACCTCCAAGGTTTACAGGGGGTCTAAAGGTGAAAACGTTGTCGTCTAACTCTTCACTAGTACTGCTATTGTTTTGCGCGTCAATCTCTATACCAATATTTTCGTCGTCTGCTTCTACTTCTGATTCTGTCGGCGTATTGTCACGTTTCTCAGTCGTCTGTGTTTTTGATGTTGAAGCTAATGGTAAATGTACGGTTGAAGTATCAAAACCTAAATTTGGCAAAATACTTCTATTCTTACGATAGGCCGGCGGGTCAGAAGATTCGTCTGCAGCTGAATCTTCGAACGTTCTCTCAGTTATCGGATCTAAAGAGGGTTTCGCTCCTAACACTGTAGGTTTAGGGATCAAACTTGATTTCGATCCTTGAGTCGGTCTATCGTCACTGTCGGAACTGTCTGAAATTGCTTTATGACTTGGTCTTGAAAATCCTGGTTTAGGGATTGAACTCGGTTTTTGTGGTTTAGTCAATTTTGGATTTTGTAAACTCGACGGATCTGCTTTGGAACGCGTGCGCAACGCAATTGCACTAACATCTAACTCTGGTAATGTTTTGGATCTATTTCTCTTTTGGATACCTACTGGTTTTGTTTTAGGCACTTCTGAAATTGATCTAGCTAATGGCCTACGTGATTTTGTTCCTGTAGCCTGTGCTTGAGCTTTTTCTTTTTCTTGCTCCTTCCGCTTACTAGATTGTCGTGTAATCGGCATTACCTTAACTTCTGTATCTTCATTAGATTTTAGTCTGATGTTGGTACATACTGTTACTTTAATTCCGGTATTCTTGAAAATCAAGCACAGCATTGCGCGTACTTTACTCCAGGGTAATCTATCCAGACCACAACCAATCGTTGGCATGCTAATCGATTTTACGTTATCTTTCTCCAATTGTTTCCTCAAATTAATCAGAGTCAGATACATGTCTTCACACGTTGGTTTACCACTGCGCTGATGTTTGGTCATTAAATGATAGATATTCCTATCTGGTAATTCTTGTTTCGCTATTCCATGCAATTTCGCCTGTTTTTTGAGTTCTTCAGGTACTCCGTACCTGTTTCGAAATTCTAATGCTATGCCTGCTCCTAGACCGAAGTCTGTCGAAATGGCATGTGCATAATTGTCATTCAAATTAAAAAGGTCCTCGTGGACTTCTATAATGTCCGGATTTTTAATTTCTCTTGATTCTAATAATTTGATGAATTTTGAATAAGTTGGCAATGATTCTACCGAATATACTTGTTCTTCATCTGACTCTGATTCATCGTCGGAAAATTTCTCATCTGAGCTATCACTATAACTCGAACTTGACGATTGATCACTCCTAACCGGATTTCTAGACAGCGCGTCTGCATTTACGTTGAGTTTTCCCGGTTTGTGTTCGAACTCATACTCGTAATTTCGCGCGAGTTTAAATCTCCAACGTAAAAGTCGCTGTCCTGGATCATTGACTGAATTGATCCATTTTAATGGTTCATGATCGCTAACCAGAGCAAATTTTCTTCCGTATAAATACGGTCTAAAATGCAAAACTGCGTACAAAACAGCTAAACATTCCTTTTCGGTGGTGAAATAATTTTGCTCAGCATCGATTAAAGCTCTTGATAAATAAGCAACTGGCAAATCGCAGCCATCAACTTCTTGACTCAATACGGCTCCGATCGCGTAATCTGATGCGTCTGTTGTTACCTTAAAAGGTTTCGCGAAATCTGGAAACTGTAATATCGGTCCTGTGCATAAGGCTTTCCGCAATAATCTAAAACTCTTGCGTTGTTCTTTACCCCAAACGAATTTAGCGTTCTTTTTCAATAGTCTCGTTAGGGCTCTAGCCTTACGCGCAAAATTTTTGATGAACCTACGGTAATAACCGACCAGTCCCAAGAATTGTCGCACGTGTTTGGGAGTTTTAGGACGGGGAAATTTTCTCACAGCTCTGACCTTCTTGGGATCAGGCTTAACTCCCTCACGGCTAATTACATGACCCAGGTAGGCAACCTCGGTCTTCAAAAATTCACATTTGTCCGGTTGTAAAGTTAATTTCGCGTCGGCTAAACGAGAAAACAATCGTCGGATTTTATTTTCGTGTTCCTTAAGGTCTTTCGCGTAGACAACAATGTCGTCCAGGTAAACGAAACACTCCGTTCCTTGTAATCCGCGTAATACCTGATCCATTAACCTCTGAAACGTCGCGGGTGCATTTTTAAGCCCTTCAGGCATTCTAAGGTATTCGTAATGCCCGTGTGGTGTTGTAAAAGCGGTTTTCTCTCGATCTCGCGGGTCCATTTCGATTTGTTGGAATCCACTGGCTAAGTCAAAAGTTGAAAAATACATGGCTCCGCCCAATTGGTCTAATGTATCAGTAATGTTCGGCAAAGGGTACGCGTCTCCGATTGTTTTATCATTTAACTCGCGGTAATCCATAACTATCCGCCACCTCAGGTTCCCTTTGGAATCTGGCTTTTTAGGTACAATCCACAACGGTGAATTATATGGTGATTCTGACGGCGTTATGATATTATTCTCGATTTTCAAGTCTATCTGTCTTTTGATCTCGTCCTTATGAACAGGAGGAAAACGATATTGTCGCGTGTTAATCGGTATATCGTCTTTTGTTGGAATACGATGTTTGGTTACCGGCGTGAATTTTAATTTATCTCCCGGTAAATGAAAAATTTGTGGAAATTCTTCGATCAAATCCAACACATGGTTTTTCTCCTCTTCATTTAGGTGATCTAAACGTAATTTAGATAAAGTTTCTTCAAACCTACCTGTTGTTATTGGTGGTGGTTGTTCTTCGCCAGAGTCTGAATCGTATCCAAGCTCTTCTGGACAATTGTGATACTCAAAAGGTATCAATTCTTGCGGTTCTAATTCGATATCTTGATCTTTATCGGAAGTATTAATTGCTAATACATGGCACGCGCCTGATTTTACTTTAACGGCTGCTTCGCCTATGTATAATTGATTACCGCAGGGTATTTGTGGTAAATACCCTTCTTTCAGATTCGTATTTTTGACATCTACGGCGATAACTTGTCTGGTTCGAGCCTTTATTCTGAAAATACGTTTATTCGGTGGCTTGGTTTTAAGCTCCGGGTCTGAATCTTCACCTTCGAATCGAAGCGGTCTGATTGGTTCCGATTTCGTAACTACGGTGTTATGGTGGAACGAAATTTCGGCTCGTTCTTTCCTCAGATAATCTTTTCCTAAGATTCCGTCGCAAACTATTGGAAAATCCGATCTAACCACTTGAAAATCGTGCGGTCGTCCTTGTAATGTTACATTCGCGCTACCCAATGTCTCTAATTGGTCAGTGGTTATTCCTGATATTAAAACGGAATTTCTCACGAATACACGAACGTCTGGATCTAATGATTTTGCTTTTATTAAATTAATGTCCGCTCCGGTATCTACAAGGAAGAATCCGCTTCCAAATTTTAATTCCGGTGATTTGATTCTTATGACTGGTGCTTCTCTATCTCCTCCGCACGATAAGACTCGTCGTCCGTCGTCGCGAACCTTACCGACGGGTGACGCTCGGATGTCGCTGGACCCGTCGCTGCGTCTTGTCGTCGGGTCGACTCGGAGTTTAAATGTTCTGTTGTTTTATAATTATTCGGGGAAGGTGACCGCGATCGCATTCCAGGGTCTCGCGGTGGCTGTCTCCAGCCTCCTCGGTCACTTGGCTTTGTCCAATCGAACAATCGACGATCTGAACCCGGTGAATTTGATCTCTGCGTCTGTCTAGTTTCGTTGTCTCTAGAGGTTCCCGGTGAGTTAGGTCTTCGCGGTGGGTAATATGGCGGGTATCCGTAAGGGGGATAGAATGGCATAGGTGGATATGCGTAAGGATAGGGAGGAAAATATCCCGGATGTGGAAATCCCGGATAAGGCGATTGATAATGGTGGTCCGTTGGATTGTAAGGATACTCGGGCGTCCGTCGCGATTCACTTACGTTTTGCCGTCGGAGAATGCCGCCCGATGAATTCGACGCGCTAGCTGTCGTTCCGCTAATCTGTTCTCCCGATTTTTCGGTAACGTAATAATTGGAGTATTCACGCGGACTTCTATCCCAGTAACCGTTGCTAGGTGAGCTAGATCGAATAATTGATTTATTTTTTTCCACCGATCGCGCTGTTCCGCTACTATCCTGTTCTTCGATTCGCAAAGCTAATTCGTAAGCCTTTTCTATCGTCTTTGGATCACTACTAATCACGAATTTAGACAAGTCGTCCGGTAGCCCACGCAAAAACGCTTTTAATGCACACCGCATCAAAGGTCTCAGCATTGCCTCCAGATTATCATTCCCGAACTCGTCAACCAGACAAATCCTCGCAGCAGTAATCAACAGACTCAATCGATCGTAAA
>JAEUYN010001963.1:0-130443 GCA_018257835.1 Euura lappo
AAAATGCGATTTTGGTGGCAAAAGGGCGAACAAAAAATTTTTTCGTTGCAATCGCTTTAGAAACGTGAAACACGCATAGATCCATTGAAATTAGGAAATAAAAAACTTAAGCGCAAAAGGTCCTATCCGCCAAAAATTACGATATTTTCCGGTGATGTTTAAAAAACCTGAATTTCAATTCATTGATGCATTTTCAGAACTTTTGCACAAAACGGACCGAAAACAACAGAAAAACAAATTTTTTTACCATTTTGACACCAAATAAAAAAAAAATATATATATTGGCCCTTATGCCATTAGTCGACCCAGCGAAACGACAAAAAGTCGAACAAAAAATTTTTTTTTCTCAAATCGCTCCGAAAACACTCGAAACGCGAAGATCTATTAAAATTTTCGACTTCTGAACATCCATCCAAAAAGTCGAATCTGAGGAGAAAAAAAAAAATTTATTCGCCCTTATGCCATTAGTCGACCCAGCGAAACGACAAAAAGTCGAACAAAAAATTTTTTTTTCTCAAATCGCTCCTAAAACCCTCGAAACGCGAAGATCTGTTGAAATTTTCGACTTCTGAACATCCATCCAAAAATTCGAATCTGGGAAGAAAAAAAAATCTTTGATCGTGAAATTTATTTCCTATAGAGTGGCACTTACGACTTTTTGCATGAATGTTTCAGAACTTGGAAATTTCAACAGATCTTCGCGTTTCGAGTGTTTTTGGAGCGATTTGAGAAAAAAAAATTTTTTGTTCGACTTTTTGTCGTTTCGCTGGGTCGACTAATGGCATAAGGGCCAATAATTTTTTTTTTTTTTCTCCTCAGATTTGACTTTTTGGATGGATTTTCAGAACTTGGAAATTTCAACAGATCTTCGCGTTTCGAGGGTTTTAGGAGCGATTTGAGAAAAAAAAATTTTTGTTCGACTTTTTGTCGTTTCGCTGGGTCGACTAATGGCATAAGGGCCAATAATTTTTTTTTCTGCAATTCATGTTCCTTGACTTCGGTTTTCTTTGGAAATGGGTGAAAGTAGTCACAATACATGAAGAAATTGATTTGATTCGAACGGCATCGAACGTCCTCAGTCGAAATCCGCAAAAAAAAAAAATTGTTCGCCCTTTTGCTATTAGAAACGGCAAAAGGTCGAATAATGGCGCTTACGACCTTTTGCCATTAGGCACGCGATATGATTTTAGAAAGAATTTTTTCTTCTGTCTATGATGCACGAAATAAAATCTAACGGTGGACCGATCTTGGTTTTTCTGGTCTCAAACTGTTCGGTAAAGAGACCTTTTCAATATGACCAGAGAATTTTTTTATAAGTGAATTTTTACTCTAGTGATCATGAAAAGTATTTATGAAAACAGAAAAACGCTATTTTATTGAAGAAAATTTTGAATATATAGTACAATTTTGATCGGATCAAGAAGTTCTCTGTTCGTTTCGAGAAGGACTCTCTACTGAATAGTTTGTGACCAGAAAAAATTGAATCTATTCACTGATAGATTTTAAATATTCTGAGATATGAAAAATGATTTTCGTCAGTTTTTACTCCTTTTGACATGTTGAGGTGTAGAACGAAGAAGAGTTCCTCTCTGAAAAGTAATCTCTTGTGTTTCTTCGCGGTAAAATACCGGAATATGCACACAGGGAGTTTCCGGTGGCCCGTTTATGCTCTAAAAAACTCTATAAATATTCCTTCAAGCTTCGAGATCGTAATATATTATCGTTATAAACTCCGCGCGAAGCTTCTCGTTGTAAATTTGAGACGGAATATAAATTTTGCGTCGTGTGATTTCATTAATTGAGTCAATTATCGAGTAAAATCAATCTTTCTTACAGACAATTGCGTTTCGCGTTGCAGATAATATCTCGACTTCATAACCAGATTTTGCTTCGTATACGGAATTGAACATCGATTCTTTCTATAATCGCGTTCGATCCAACGGTTTGTCTATCGCGGACGTGCGCAGCTCGTTTCGCTTCGAAAGATACACGAAATCTAAGACCGAATCTAATTACATAGAAACAAAGTGAAACCAACCGGATTTTTACTACTTACTTTAATACCACTAGAGAATAAATGGGTTTCAATTAATAAGAAAAAAGAATTTATCTAAAAAATTATAGCCTCCTAGAGGAAGTGGATCTTGCGAAAAACGCGAATAAATACGGTGGCCATGATTGTAGCCAGACGAAAGATCCAAAAAATTTGAACAAGATGGAATTTCGATTGTAATAAAATCGTCTAACTTTTCACCGAACGGATCTTTAATGCGTCAAAATTTGGTAAAAAATATCGATATATTCGTATCCTACTTAGACTGGTTTTTAGTCACTTGAAGAAACGTTTTCAACTATTTTTTTAAAACGGAAAATCATATTGAAAAATCGTTCTGTCAAAGCTTAGATAATAATGATACAAAAATAGTGTATAAATTTGGAATTGATCGGTACAAAGATAACGGAGTTATCGTGACCACCGATTTTTCGCAAGCTCTTTTTCATTTCCACTGGATATCAGAATTTTCTAGATAACTCAAAAGTATTTTACTTTTGTTTCAAAATTAACTTCAAGTTGTGTACTTTGTTACTTGTTATTATTAACAAAGTTGTTGATACATTTGGACGTTTTTTTTCTATTTTTTTACTTCAAAAATAATAAAAAAAATTCCGAAGAGAAAAAGAAATGTGAATAATTTGTAAAACGAGGTGTTCGAGCGTAGACAGAAAATATGGAACAGACGAACACGTCCGCGCCTTCCTATCTGGAGCAGGACTGGCTGTACGGTCTGTATTGATCTGTTCGTCGCCTGGCACCGGGTTAGAGAGGAAGCGAGACGTTGTATAAGCCGTGAGGGATAGAGAGATAGAGAGAGGGACCGACGGCGATGACACCACTGGGAGGTGGCGGCGGCCGTTTTACCTCAAAGTCGGCAAACAAAAGGTCGAAGGTTATGTAAAGCCAGAAATGCGCACGTATCGTATCGAGTGGAAATCGTACGTGTAAAAAGAACGACTTTTCAACCGCGATTACAGCACGTAGAAATTGTTTTTCAACTGGGAAAAACTATCTAGGGCCCAGCCCGATAGTTTTTCCCGATTGAAAGTGAATTTCCGCATGCGGGAGAGAGACGTTGAAAATTGATTAACGATAAGACGATAGAAAAGATTTGAAGAAAAACAAAATTGGCTTCCGTAACTAGGAACGCACATGGCGTCCGGCCATGAGAATGAAAACTCTTGCCAATTGGTAAAAGCTCAAATTTTAAGGTGCTGCATCCAGTTTTGAAAGCACGCCAAAAAAGGAGCACTCATACTCGTTCAATTCCGTTTGCGGAAAATCCTGTGATGCCAATCGATACGCAATTTTTATAATTACTGTTTACGACCATTTAATATTGAATACTACTATATCAGCAATAAATTATAGTATATATATAATCAAGATTGAACAAAAGAACGTTTTCTGAACATTGAATAAAAAGTTAGCCTTTCAAATCTCACCAAGTACATTCGGTTAGTTAGAGAAATCGTAATTCCACTGACTTTGAATCGATGTTATTTTCTCAAATTTTCTCGAAATTTGTCGTTTTTCCGCGCGAATTTCAAATATGAAATATGGTAATTGTTAGGAAAGAAAAAGCTCGAACTATGAACTCGAACTATGAATAAAATATGTTTTCGTATAGGCTAAAACATTCGTTGACACAAATAGTTCATTTACACTCTAATTCGACAGGTCAAGAGTCTGGAGGTTATATTACGCCAAACGTTGAAAGAAATATCTCGAATTTAAAAAGTGCAAATTCGTATCTTGAACATCAATTTTCGTATCATGTGATCTAGAATTTTTCATTCAATTGAAAAAAGGTCAACTGGAAACTCTGATCACAATCAATTCATACCGTCGATCATAATCGACACAATAATCGATTGCCAGTGCAAAAAAATCCTATTAGCGATTCGAGTGAATTATGCCTTTCTCAAGATCAGGCCTCATCGGTTGGAGTGCGTTACTAAAAATGTGCAAACGGAAAAAGAAAAACGTGACCTCGTTCATTTTCTATCAATTATTTGAATTCATAATTCGCTTCGGAGTCACATTGAAATCGGATCGGTGCATATCTTTTGGCGATAGCTTTCTCTCTCTCTCTTTCTTTCGGTGACTGTGGGCATGTATTCGAAGCGTTAGAGTCACGGCTGGTTACCTTAACCGAGTAGTAACTTGGCTGATAGTGGACAGACGTAGGTAATTGATCGCGGACACGATATCTACATGTATATTAATTACGCTACTTCGCAGCGAGTAACTGCACCGGACTATTGCGGAATAGAAAATTGCACAATCTGGCTCTAACCGACCGCTCGCCACAGACAGGCTGGCTCGTATATTCAGCTGTAACAATTACATCTGTATCCACACCGTCATTTCGTTCGATACGGAAGTTTATCAGATATTATCCGATAATTTGATGATTAGGATCGATAACAAACATGTTCCATCTAATTGTTTGTAGTTAAGTTTTTTTTTCTTACACAGCGTTTGAATTTTCGCGCTCGCGTGTGTTCAGTTCTACCGTCTGACGGCGCTGCGGACGATGATGGTCGAGGTACTGTGTGACGTCACGTCGCTTTTGAAAATTGATACAGTCACCTGAAGTTGATTCTATGATTCTTATAGTTGAAAACAAAAATTGTATTTAATTAACACGCGCCCATTACTTTTACTCTGAATCGAAAACTACCGGGTCTTATTTGAACCAGGTTGAGTCTCTTACGAGTGTGGCTACGTAACTGTGATACGACGAGGCCGTATATTTTTAACTTTAAAACCTCTGAGAGGCGTGGAAAGGATCAATACCTTGAAACCAGCGGTGAAGTTGACTCCGGTAGCCAGACTTTAACCCATATATCAAGTTTATACCCTGTGGCGAAAAACGGTGCCGTGTTTGACACTAGAAATAGACTTTTTTGCTCCATGCTAGTTCGACATCCTCATCACTCACGTATCGGCGTTCCCATAGCCGCGATGATGAAGGGACAGAGATCAGAATCGAGTAATCGATCTTCCGGTTCACCGTTAATACTCTTGAGCTCGTGAAAAAGTTCCTTCTCCTGGGACAACGCCCAAGAAATCTGCGAGTTAAAGAGGAATCGAAAAATAAATTGTTACGTCAGGTTGTGTCGTTATCGTATAAAAAATTTAAAAAAAAAAACAAAAAAACTGCAAACAATCATGTTACCGAAATCTGATCAGACGTTGCAACGCGGTGAGTTAGGCGACCTCGTGAGCGAGGAAAATTGCGCAATCGAGTCTGCAGAACCGTAGGAAGACCTGAATCAGTTGAATCAATACCGAACCCCGACACCTAATTGCGAAATCTTCAACTCTTGCCAGAATATATATCAGCGAATTCCGGTGCTTCGTTGTCAAATTGTAGTTTGCTCAAATTTGAAGAAATTTTTTGTTTTTTGTTCTTTATAAGAATGACGGCGGCAATTTTTTTTCTTTTTCATTCCCTAATTTCGCTTATACTCTGAGTAATTCAGCTTCGTATAATTTTTTTTAACTCATAAAACTTATGTATAAAGATACTGTGTAAATTTCAAATCTATATGAACCTTAAAAAATTATATGATGGTGGGTTTGGGATGCTTCTTTCCAGAATTTATTCTTAACATGAATTTTGATGACCCCATGTGCTAATAGCTTGCGCCCCCTACGTCGAATTAAAAGAAAAAAACAGACCAAAATATAACAAAAATGACAAACAAAAAAAAAAAGAACAGGAGTTCAAAAGTGGCAAAAAATCTCAAACCGTTCAAATTTGAGGCTGTTCGAATAAAAATACCTTGGGAAACCTAATTAATTGTTTGATATATTTTTGTTAAAGATTCGCTGGGTTTCGCAGTCAAGGAGATATCGGTGTCCAAAGAATCGCCCCGGGTTCCCAACCGACTCGGTCACATACATCATCAGCAGATACTGTCATCCGGTCCGGTTAAACGACACGGTGATTATCAACATCAGAACAGATTTTCACACGGCACAAAAATTTTACTATCAAAGCCCAAGATGCACATAGAGGTGCAGGTGGCGTTAAACTTTGTGATATCGTACCTCTACAACAAACTACCGCGCAGACGGGTCAACATATTCGGCGAAGAGCTGGAAAAAGCGCTCAAGGACAAGTTCAAGGGTCACTGGTACCCGGAGAAACCGTTCAAAGGCTCGGCGTTCAGGTGTCTAAAAACCGGAGATCCGGTTGATCCAGTCCTCGAACGAGCCGCGAAGGAGAGCGGCGTCCCGATTCAGGATATTCTAGAAAATTTACCAACCGAATTGGCGGTCTGGGTCGATCCCGGTGAGGTCAGCTACCGCATCGGCGAAAAGGGCGCAGTTAAGATACTGTATTCCGAAGCGGCCGACCCGCACGACGAAAGTTCAGCCGACAGAGAAGTGACGAAAACTTTTAATCCCGAGGCCCAGTGCTTCAGGCCAATCGAGGCCGTCGGTACTTCGCTCGGTGGTCTGAGTCTCAGCCCTAAATCAACTTCGCCGTTTCCTTCGTCCGTTGGGAGCAGCGCGAGTTCCGGTTCTTCGAGCAATCAGCAGAATGGACACGGTTCCGGTTCTTCGTCCGCTCCGTCACCCACACCGATTACCAGTTCCTTCAAGGGCTCGCCGAGCCCCGTGCCAGCCTTCATTCCTCGATCTACCGCTCCACTCACCTTCACCACAGCTACGTTTGCTCAGACCAAATTTGGAAGCACGAAACTCAAAACTAGCAGCAAGAGAGCCAACAGGTATTATTTTATAGTATATCTCTTATTCAGCCGATCGGAGACAATATTCAACAGGCTAGGTGACTCTCTTCATCCTCGGATCATCTCATGCGGAAATTGAGTTTTATCCAGGAAAACTAGCCGGGGCCCTGCCGGGGCCCTCCCAGGAACGTCGAGCTCGCCCCGAATCGGACAGAACGTGACGTTTCTGGGATGGCTCTGGACAGTTTTCCCCATCTAAAAGTCAATTTCTACACGGGTTCGTCTACCTCTGGATAATCATGTGTTTGTTTCGAACGATTCATCGCCGTTCGCTTCTGGGGCTGCCAATGAGTTCGCGACAAGTTATAAGAACGACGAAGCTTCCGTTTCCAAGCAAAATGCTTCAAAGTCTTCGGTGTCGCGCACCCCGTGTAGAAATTGACTTTCAAACGGGGAAAACTATCCGGGCCCCTTCCAGGGCCCTGCTAGCAACATGTTCGCGGTTTTCCCGATCCGGGGCGAGTCTGGCGTTTCCAGGAGGGGCCTGGATAGTTTTCCCCATCTTGTCTGTCTCCGATCGGCACCCTGACCTACATATTTTTGAAAAAAATCAGAGTATTATATCATTGACATAGATCTGACGGTTTCAGAATGTCTCCGACCGAATTTTCGAACTACATAAAGCAGCGTGCGATCCAGCAGCAGATCCATCACCATCATCATCACCATCAGCCGGCGGGACTTCCGGTTTCGCAGAATTCACCTACGAGCCGTTCGCTCTCACCCGGTGTTATCGGGAGCCAACAACCAGCCGGTGCTGATTCGAACGGTTATTTTTTCCAACACGGTCCGTACCACCCGCAGTTTCCACACCGCAATATATTTGACTCATCGAATCACGGATACCTGCCTGATCTCTACGGGGCTAAATTCCCCTCCGCTTACATCGATCCGACCGCGATCGGTCATCAATTTTACGGTGGCGTAGGGGGATCCCAGAATTCGGCCAATCTTGGACCAGTCGGATCAAACAACCCGGCTACGTCTCATCAGGAAAAAAGCCTCGTCGAAGGTCTTAACAACTTCGGACTTGGATCCGTCGCTCCTTACTCTACGAGCCAGTATCAGCAACACTTACTCGTCGCTAATTAATATCCTGCTAATCTGGATCCGCGAACTCGATTACCTCGACCCTCCTCGGCGGTATGATAACCCTGCACGTATTAATTAATCGATAATTATTATTCTCTCAAAGCTCGAGAACTTTTTCTTTTTCTTTTTCTTTTTCTTTTTCTACACATACATGATATATTATTTTTTTCTTCTCGGTAATTTCGATTTTAATTACGTTAATTAATTAATCATACATATATTGTATTCAATTTTTACAATTTTTTAACAGTCACATTGCATATATATATACGATAAAGAGAGCCAAAAAAAAAAAGAGGAACTAAGATCTGGTGAATGGGATAATAATTTGCGAAGCTTGCAAAAAAAAAAAAAATAAACCTATTTGCAATGATTTATCTAGATATAATAATAATAATAATAATAATTGAATAGAAATTTATCGTTTCTCGAGCAAAGGAAAAGGGAGAAAAAAAAAACTTTCGTGTTAAATCATATTTCTCAATGATTGAGCGGTTATGACAAAGAAAGAAACCCTGAAAAGATTGAAAAATGAAAAAAAAAATGAAAAAAAAACAAGAATATTTATTACCTGAATAATGCAAAAAAAAAAAAAAAATGAAAAATGAAAAATCGACGGGTAATATGATTTATTTTTTCACTGGAATATAGCTGTCGAAGTTTAAATATATCTTTAGAATCTATGTGTACATTGTATTTGAACGAAGAGAGAGAGGAAAAAAAAAATGAAAGAAAAGAATTTTGAAGAAAAATAAAATAAACGAAACGCGCGTTGCAATTAGGGATTTGAAAATCAAACAGATCTAGATAGAAACGAACGAACGTTGAGTAAAATAATATGCGCACGCGATTATATTAAAGAGATAACGTGTGTACATATTGAGAAAAACAAGAAACTATATTAAAAAAAAACGAACGGAATCGAGCGAGCGAACGGTAATCCAGAAAGAGGGTATAATTATAATCAACAACGACGATGACGATGTGAAAACAACAACAACAGAAAAAAAAAAAGAATCTTAACAAATAAATAAGAGCTAAACAAAAAACAAAACAAAAAAAGGCGACGTAAAGGGGGTAAAAGCTCGTACCCATTTTTTAAAAATAAGAGAGATCGGAAAAACTAAAAAATTGATCAATGAATATTAATGAAATAAATTGAAAAAAAAAAAAAAAAAAAAAAAAAAAAAAAAACACACTCGTCCTCGGTACGCGATCTTACATTTTATTTTTATAATAAATAGAAACAAAAGAGAAAAAAATAAATAAATGATGATGAGTAATGCAGTAGATGTGTATTATAGGATATATGTATAGTTACATACATACGTGTCCGTAGTACTGACGTAAGTGGTGATATTGGTCGTTTTTCTAACCAACACGTGATTAGAAAAATATATATGAGATTCAATTACGCCTGCTTATACTCTTCACTAATTAACCTAGAGATTTGATAAAGACGATAGAAAAAAAGAAACAACTTTTGAGTATAAGTAAATAATATTGCAAGCAAGCAAGCAAAAAAAAGAATCAATTTGACATCGACAAAATTTCCACTTAACGTCAGAAGTTAATTAGATGATTAATTAGACGTAATGATAACCTGTTTATTATTATTATTATTATTATTATTATTATTATTATTATTATTATTATTATTATTATTATTATTATTACAGTTACGTCACTGCAGGTCATATTATATTGGATATATTATATAGTTTATAAAAGCTAATTGATTGATATGAAAATATAGTAATTAAAATATCAACGGTGAAGAAAAAAAATTAAAATATTACCGTTAATCAATTATTCGTGAGCCGTGAGCCGCGGGCCGGAAAACCGGCCGTCAGGTGCTAAAAGTATTAAATCGTCATATTTATAATATTCAGGCTAATTAATAATCGTGGGAAGAAATAATTCATGTGTCATCAAAATTTCCCTATCTCACTTTCTCTTTCCTTTTTTCTTTTCTTTTTTTTATTCTTTATTTCACAATTCGATTGTACCATTTTTTTTCCTTTTTTCCGTTCATTATAGTCGTCGATCGACTCAAACTTCCTGGCGAAGTAGATTTAATATGAAAAGACGAGTGTGAAAGTTTAAGGAAGAAAAAGTAGATTACACAAATAATTCGCCATAATCAGAATATAATACAGTCTGATTAAAATTACGTTTCATTCATATTTGCATCCTCAAACACTCACGTTGTACACGTAGTCGACTAATTAACTGTACATTTACACACAAACATACATATTGAATAGTATTGATGATTGAACACACACAAAAAAATTATTAAAAAAAAAATTGAATTCTTAGATACGAAATAAAAAAGAAAAAAACTAAAAAAAAACTAACAAAAAAAAAATACTTATAAAGTAATAAGTTGTAACAAAAGATATAAATAATTAACGCGGTATTTCACCACCCCTGCCCACGACACAATCCCATTTAAATAATATCTATAAGGAAATTGAAAAAAAAAAAAAAAAAACACTTATCGAGTATATAATATATACTTATTATTATTATTATTATTATTGGATAATATACCTACTATTAAAGATACGTACGACTGTGGTAGCTATGCTAGTACCTGCTATTGTTAAAGAAAGAATGAAAGATTGAAACGAGAGAAAAAAATGAGAAAAAAAAAATGAAAAACATTGAAAAAAAATAATAAATAAATAATAATAATAATAAAGAAAAAAAAAACAGAAAGACACAACTAGCTCCTTTGGCCAGGCAGTTTCACACGGACTAATATTATATATATATATATATATATGATAATATATATATTATATATTAAATATAAAAGATGAAAAAAACATTAAGTAATAATAATAATATATTATACAAAAGAAATTTACATTATTACATAACACCGCGGCTGTACGGCTTTCATGTCAATCGCTAAAAAAAAAAGAAAAAAATGTTAATTAAACAAAGAATAGAATTTCGTTGAATATACTTTGAATCATCGTAGGTAATCAAATGGCACAAATTAAAAAAGAGAGAACAGAAAAAAAAAATCGCTCAATCCAAAATTCAGCGATATTGTCTTTTTTTAACGATCATTCTGAAAAGTAAAAAGAAGAAACTAAAAAAAAAAAAAACAAAAAAACATGAAATCTCTGTACCGCGAATAACGAAATTGATCGTGTAAGAGAGACACTAGAAATATATAATAGACGATTAAAAGAGATGATGATTAATTTGGAAAATATCATTTGGATGATCGATAGAAGAAAAAAAATAATAATAATAATAATTGAAAAAAGTCGAGTAGCAACCGCATGTATTATAATTATTACATATAAATTAAACAATATATACATATATACATATATATGTATATATATGCAATAAGTCGCGAATCAAACGGGATCTCGACTTATCGAGACACCGAGAGGCTCAGCTCAGCACAGAATCAAACACGATGTATACTCACTTGAAGAAAAAAAAAAAAAGAAGGAAATAATAATAATAATAATATATGAATAAAAAATGTTGAATATATATATTAATTATTATAATAGAATATTACATAAACACAACAACAACAAAGAATTGAAAAAAAAAAAGAACATAAAATATAATATATATAATATATAATATATAACACAGAGTTTTTCACACTACTCCATGTATATTCATTATAAAACAAAAGGAAAAAAAAAAACAAAGGTAATCTGTCTTTAAAAACAATTGTATCAAGTGTCTATAATAGTGATCGATATTGTCTATATATATACACACATAAAATGAAAAACATAAAAAAAAAAAACACAAAAAAATAATAATAATAATAATAATAGTTATAGGGATAAAAATAATAATAATAATAATAATAGTAATGAATAACGATATAAAACAACAACAAAAAAACATATAGTAATAATAATAATAATGAATCTGCATACACTATATACATATATTCTTATACTTAGAGACGAAAGAAAAAGATTAGAAGAAATTGAGGTAAAAAAAGAAAGAAAAACAAAAAAAATAAAAAATAAAAAATTAAGTAAAGGCAGGAAACGAAACGAGTATTATCTAGGTGTACTAACACGTTTGACGATATAACTATAAACTATATTATATTGGATAAAACTCTTGTGAAATCCCAATTATTGTCATTTTTTTCGTTTTGTTTGATATATGATTCGTTTCTTTTTTTCCAATTTCGTTTGGATTTTCAAGTTTAAATAATAATTCAAAAGTACCTTGAGGCTTGATGACGATGATGATGATGATGATGATGATAATGAGAATAAGGGATGAAAGAGAAAATAGAAATATAAAGAAAAGTAAATATACCTTGTGCGAAAAAGAAATGTGAGTTCGAAATTTCGAAAATGGATAAAATTGAAAAAAAAAATAAAATAAGAAATAAGAAGCAGTAGTGAGAGGGAGGAAGTGAAGTTATAAATTAATGCGATATACCAATAACGCCGAGGTTATAATTACGAGATAACCTAATTATACCATTATATGTAGTCCACTTATTATATTATATTATATTATATTATGAAACCTTCGACTACGAATGAAGATTATCGATTTTGAGTCAGGCTACTCGCGTGTAAATAGTTTAATACTTCATAGCCCACGTTTATACATACATAACATAACATAACATAACATTTAACATTTAACATTTGAACATAAACATACATAATACATATATATTGATTATATTACTGAGTAATTAACAAGATTATTGATTATGATGATAATGATGATGATGATAATTAGATTTGTAATTAATTATATATATTTTTCAATACTTTAACTACTTGCTGTATGTAAACTACATATATATTATTATATATATAATATACCTACACATTTAATTGTAGCGCCATAAAATTGATTAATCGATTAATTATAAGACAAATAAAAGATCGCCCCCAACCCTATAAGCACCCACCCTTCGTACAAGGTACTGGGCTTCGTTGTTATTACACACACATATATATATATACATATATATATAAATAATATATATCTTATATACTGTTAAGGGTGTCATTATCACGATTTTTCATTCTTTTTTTTTTTTGTATTTTCTATCCATCTTCATTTTACCACCCAAATTCAACCCCATTTTTTTCTACTCCTTTTTCCAACGATATTTTTAATACCTTTATCATTGATCCCTTTACATATATTATTCGCCCTCGTACATAAAATAATAATACACATTTTACATGTAGAGAATATTAAAATTATAATTATACATGTTATGTTACACATGCAATTTTACATACCTTTGTTACATAATTATATTATTGTATAAAAAAAAAAAAAACGAAAAAAAAACCATTCAATTATTGAAACGTTATTATTATATTTCAATTAAATATAAACAATACATTATAAAATGTAATATCCTATATATACCTTTTATATTATTACTTCATGTATTTTGTTGGCTTTAGATTTTTGTTCCTTTATTTTTTTATGATGATGACGATTGATGCGATTCAAAATAAATGAAAAAAAAATAAATAAATAAAAAACACTCGAAAAAGAAAATCGATGTAAAAAAAAAAAATTAAACAATATATATATATGTATATATATATATATATAATATTCACCGAAAAAAAAAAAGAATCCAAGATTTTATTATATTAATAATATTAAGAATTTTTTCATATAGTTTGTTATTGTTGTTTTTGTATGATACTTGATTAATTATTTGTTTAGTATACGCATGTATATCAATTATATGTCCATATATACATATGTAGATATATATACGTGTATGTATATACGTGAATTATAAACACATATGTATATATGTATATCTACACAATATTATTATATTTTTGTTATTAATAATATAAAGAAATGATTTCATAACTAAAAAAAAAAAAAAAAAAGAAAATACCCCATGTTTTGTTTTTTCTCTCAGTTTTCTTTCCTGGTAATCATACCTTTTTTTTTAAATATTATCATTATCATTATTCGCACTGTTGAACCTATCGTCTCTGTTATCTTTATACCACCTGTGCTAATTGCTGTTACTGCTATGGATATAACGTCGATGGAAAAAAAAAGGAAAAAATGCTTCTTGAATCTTTGTGAGAAAAAAAAGTATGTATACCAATTTATCAAACAGACGTCACAGACTCGAGTATGATGAAATACATAGTTTTGTAAATTATTATTAATCTTTTCTTGTGTGTTTTTATACTTGAAATCTGAAGAGTGAATAAAATCGTTGCAATTATCGTCTAATCATATAAAAATAAATATGAAAAAAAGTGAATTATTAAAAACGACAGACAAAAAAAGTAAAGTAAAAATAATCAGTCGCTGCACAGTTTCTTATTTCACATTGTTCTAAGAGGATTTTAATTCTAGCTGAAAAAAAAAAATAGTGTCTCATAAATAACGATAATAACATATGAGTCTATATCGGTCAATAGGTAATGAGGAGCTTCAAGAAGCATTCAGCAACGTTAATTTAGTTGAATATTAAAAGAAAATCAGTATAGTAAAAATATCGGTTTAACTTGATTCAAGAAAGTTTGTTAGAGAAAAAGAACAAATAGAAAAATGACACGGTGGACGAGGGAAAATGCACTGTGTGATAACGTGAACGGCCGAGAATTGATGAAGTTCGATTTTATCAAGGTCAAGTTCAAGTTCTTAGATTCTAATTATCGAACGCGAAGAAAATCAAAGTGTGCAAGGGCGCCTGAATTAGTACACATAATTATAGTTTATCACGTAGACGGCGCCCCCAAATCATAGTTGGAAATTTTCTCATTTTTTTTCCTAGTTTAAGGTGATAATACGACTTTTTAACAACGTGACACGTTTTTTTATCAGTTATATTGTGAATCATGAATCATAATTCAAAAAATTTTGGTGATACGCCTTGTCGGCTTTTCTTTTAGCTATTAGTATAATAATATTAATATCATGAAATTATTATCCTTCGTTACTTCTCTATAATTAAAACTAAAAAAGAAAGCGATAAATATATATACATACATACATGAGTAAACAGAAAAACGAAAAAATAGAGGTATGATATCATTACTCGGGAAAAATTATTCAAACGCAGTTTCTATAATATCGTAATCCGCTATATACTATGAAAATGGAAAAAGTGAAAAATTTCATGAAACGATAACGTATATATTCGTGTTTTAGATAAGAAAATAACCACTCGCTGCGTAAGATGATACTCAATGATATATAATACATTAATAATTGATAATATAGTTTAAGTCTCCACCCCAAAGTACCAAATCGTATATTAGTCGTAGTGGTATACCCTAATAGTAATAATAATAATAATAATGATAATAAAAATCAGAATAAAAAAAGAAAAAATTGAAAAATAGTGATTATAAGTTTATAAGCTGAACGTATATGATAAAGATTTGTGGCCAACTAACTTAATGAATGAATAAGTTGACCGAAAACCTTGACCTGTAACGTCAAGGCGTGTGTAATAATTCAATTTGAGGAAGAAAGAAAAATATATATATTTTATAAGTGTTAAAAGTATCCAATAATTGACATTGAAGATAAAAAAAAAAAAAAATCTGTATTTGAAAAATGGACAAAACCTCTGAAGAAGTATTTGAAAAAAAAATCACGTCATCAGAAAAGAAGAACAAATCAATTCCAAACGAAGCAAGTGACGTGAATTAATTATTCCGCGTTTTATCTGTATTAAAAATTTTTTTATTTTTTTTATTTCATCATATTTCCGTTTGAATCTTAAACATAAAAGATAAAGGATGAAGAATGATTTGGAAATATATAGAATACAATTTATTTTCTGAACATAGTAAGGTCATTTATATCGATATACCAACACATACCTGCGCTCTAGCTTATATATTATATGTAATAGATGAAAAAAACAACAACAGTCTAGTTACACAATAGAAACTTATGGCGGGGTTATAAATAGTTCTACATGTCGTTGCTACAACAGGTTCACTCGATAACGGATATCTATATCAATAAACTACGTTAACTCCATGTTTCTACTGTCGTTATCGTATATAATATACTCGCTTTATCATAATTTATCCTAACAATAATTCATGAAGTCCTTTTTTTTTGTAATCACGTAAGAAAAGAATCGACGAGTTTAAAGCTCGTTGATTTCTTAGAAAAAGAGGAAATATCAGATTTTGCCGCATGACGAGTAGAATAATTTTTCATCCGGTTACGGTCTGTATTTTATTTTTTATCAATGATCATCTAACCGGTGTTAAGAATTCGGTCGTGAGAAATTGGTAACCATAACAAAAATTGACCAAGTATACATAGAATCTTCGTTTTTATTATGATTGGAAATTGTTGCTTCGTCACGTTCCGAGCCGTTGGATATTGAACAAAATCGGCTTCGACTACTTACGCTTCCAACTTCCGGGTAATATCATCGATTGTTACACTTTGTTTTTCCTATTTTTTGTTTTTCAATCCGATCATCAGTTTCTATACATATTCTATACAGCTTATCATAAAAACTTTTGTTTCGTCAAGACTCTCAAATCGAGCAGCCTGAAACAGTTGGAAGAGAAAAAAGAATGCGAATTGCGGACGTTGCAGCTGATCTCGAAGTCGACGTATTTCAACATGGGATTGAAAAACACTTTATCGACCATTGAGCCTATATTTTTTATCTATAAATAAATAAATTTATCTAACGCAATATATTATGTTTAAAAAAGAAACAAACAAAAAAAAAGTAAAGAAAAATGGAGAGAAAAATTAGTCACGACAAACCACTCGTACACACAGTGTACGTGTATATTCTATTTTATATTCTAAATTAAAATTAAAATATCTTTAATATATATGCATATATATTATATGTACATTGTCTAGTTAAACGCGTATGTGTATTCAATCTGCAGTACCTAATCTGTTCCAATCAATTTGTGAAATTGGAAAAAAAATATGAAAGAAAAACTCATCAAGTTTTACCCCCCACATTTTTTAAGTCATGCCGGTTGCAGTATTATGATTTTTTGTTTGTCTCATTTTTGAATATTCAAACTTTAACCCAAATTTGAGTCTATGGAAAAAAAAAGCTTGTATTATGTAAGATTTAACGTAGATTGAATTGTTCCTTGATGAAAAAATATCGAAAGATATGAATGATAAAAGTATAATAGGACGCATGCAAATATAGCTTTTTGGCAATTTCTAAAAATGTTTTTGTGTAGCAGAATCCAAATAAATAAATAAATAAATAAATAAGTGGACGATGATCCACTTCTAGATACTTTTTCACGAATTTTAATACTGATGATGATGAATAAAGAAAACAAAAGAAAATATATTCATTCGCATGTAGATAAATAAGGGCATAATATATACACATAATATATAATTATTATTATCGAATGTAGACGATTATTATTATTATATACATAATAATAGAAGTAATTTTCTACGAGAAATTTTTTGTGTGCAAAAAAAAAACCAACATTAACTATAAATTGTTATCCCCTGTTGAAAAATTGTTTGTTGTATTTATTTTTTTTTTCCTTAGACACATGAAGAGAAAAAAAATAATATCCCTCCAAAAAAATTAATCTTGCCTATCGCGTTTATATATGTATATCACGTGTCAAATCTCTTCGGAAACTCAGTGCAGGTAGCTTGCATAATATTGAATTAATGAATCTGCATAGCCACACGTGTATAATCGAAACATCAAATATAACGATAAATTATCTGTAAGACAAAAAAAAAACAAAAAAATAAAACAGGAATTTTGATGTTGCCGCAACAGACATGAAATTACACTGATTATTATATTATTATATATAAAAAACAAAAAAATATTTCGCGACACGTAATAATAATAATAATTAAATACTATTAAAGATCTCGCGTTGATTTGACGTTGGTGTACCTTGAAGTATTTCTATGATATTGACGTGTGACGTTGATTACAGTTATATATACATATACATATATATTACAGTTGATATAGCCGATGTTCTAGAAATTTGTATTATTATTAATAATAAAATATCAAATTTCGCTAAATTACTGTGATGATTAATAATCAACACAGAATTTTCTCAATACTAAAACAATACACAACAATAATGATATTAATATTAAAAAATATTCTGTATCTAGGTATAATAATTAAGATCTTGTGAATTATAACCCAAATTATGATTAAGCGTCGATCACCGAATCATGTTATTGTGTATCATAACAATATTTATTTTTGTTTTTTGTTTTTATATTGAAAATCAATATATTGGCTTCAATTGTTCAACCAACGGCTGTTCCCAGTATCTCTCTGCTCCTTCGAGGCGGTTTGACTCAAAATCAAAGAAGAACAAAAAAATGCAATGATAATACACGGAGGATGGCAGAAGGGCCTCTGATATAAATCATGTCACACATGTCTGAAAAACAGCGCAGCTACACCTTGTACATGATCTTAACTGATAGTTTATAATAGGTAATTGATAATTATCATGTAATAAAGTTTACTTTTCGAATATCTCTCTATTCTCTTTCTCTCTTTCTCTCTCTATATAATAGGTATATAGTATAGTATAGTATGATACGTTGTTGTTTTTTTCTCACTGTTGTAATTATCTGATATTCAAAATGACTCGCGCGCAGGACGCAATTCAGTGGTTACACGATCTATTAATTATATATATTTTCATCGTAAATAATTGTCCTATGTTATAATTCGTAGATAAGAATGACGTTAAATTATATCCACATTGCTTCAGTCGCGCAATTTCATGAAATAATATTGATCATCGTTTATTATAAAATATATTGAATATCGCGTTTGCAATGTGTGATATTATTTGATGAGAAGATCATTGAACAGGAAAGATTTATTTTATTACTTAACAAGTATAGCAAGGAATTGAATTATTAAAAAATAATGATAATAAGAATTTTAAAAAATTAAAAAAAAAAAATGAATCGCTGTGAATTAAAAAATCTACCGAACAGTCGATCGATGACGTATGCGCTTAGTAAAAAAAATACCTTTCAATGTTGATCGTCTTGAGGTAATAATTAACGTTCGTTAATTCAGATGTTGTAAAATCAAGGGAACATGCAAATAATCAAAGCAAGATAATTTATTTTACGTCAAGAGGTGAGCGAAAAAAAAAGGAATGAATAATGAAACTATGTAACTATGTAATAACGTCTTTCCATCTATCTTATATATTGATGATAAAATCTAAACGACGAATAACAGGCAAAAATGGTTTGAACAGATATTGACAGAAAAAAATAGCTTCCGTCAGTCGCCCCAGGTACAGGATAATTAATTAAAAGAAACAAAAGAAATCAATTTCCCTATAATATTGATTACATTTGTAGCTAAACCTATAGTATAATATTAATATAATTCCGGAACGAAAGCACTAATTCTCAGAATGATTCTGCGACTATGATTTTCAATAATTAACATTATCAATTAGCCAAGTAATTAATTTCCTCTGATGAACCATCTGTGATTTGTAATAATTTCTCATATTTGTAATAATGTCTAATATTTTTCGTTTATTTCAATGTTTAGTTTTCAATAATACGCAGTTCATTTTTCAAATTGTTGAAATCTATAATAAGTCGCAGAAATGATGCGGTATAAAATATAACTAATCAGAGCAAGATATCTGGCCTAAACTATGTGTCGTCAGTGTGTTACATAACTTTACCTTTGAATAAAGAAAATAAGAAAATAAAATCGTAAATATACATATGTGTATATAAGTAGATATAAAAAATTATATATATTATATATAACCAAGGAAAACCATACTTACAATACAGTATATAAACAGTGAATAAACGTGGATTGTTCAATCTGAAAGTCCATGTTGATAATATAACTATAACTATATAACGTAACGTAATATATATAAATACTATATTTAAACACCTAAAAACACGTACATAACAATATATTATATTACTGAATATCAATAATTAACTTTTTGATTGTAAGACGTAGCAAGGAGCCGTGCAACGGTCCACTTTATATTTCTATACTTAGTGAGAAACGGAACTTTCCACCCCGTTACAATATATTATAAAACATTCAAAATGAAACAAGAAAAAACCCGGAAAAAAACGAAAAAAAAATCATAAAAGTTAATGAAAAATTAATAAAAAAAAAAATATAAATATATATATATATATATATACGACATATATGTGTATAATAGTCTATAATTTTTCATATTGTTGTACGAATTTTTAAGTTTATATTAAAATGTTTTGTGCATTCATAATTAACCATTCGTGTATGTGTGTACAGTTTATTTTCCGATACATTGAATTTAATATTCCACAATTTATTCGTTCCCCGCATTACGTATTTCTTCATACCTTAATTATTTCACTCCTGTAAAGAAACGAAAAGAAACAAAAAAACTAGCAATAATGAGTAATAATATCGTAGTGTAGTATTATCTTCAGGACGACCATCAAGTGGTATTTCGATATTCATTTACTTTTCATTTCACGAGGTCATTTTGAAAGAAAACTGAATATTAAAGTTGAAATGAACAAGAAAACAAAAGAAACTGGATATAATATATTTATTTTGATCTCCCAACTCCACCGTTACTCCGACGTTCCGAAAGTGCTTCAATGTAGAAAAATTGGCATCGATTCCTGGCTATCTCACATGGTTTCGATCGACAAACAGGACAGAATCAGAATTGATTTTTTGGACTATTTTGTCGGCACTTATTCGTTTTGGTTGATTTTACAAACAAAAACAAAATTCCATAACAGGCATCGGATCTGCGCCTGTGACATGGCAACCCAAACAACACCTGAGATTGCGACCCGGTTACGAAGCGAGCCGAGGTGAGCCGGGAATTATAGCCCGTATGGACACTTCCCGATTGGACACGAGCCGCATCGGACACCCGTCCAATAATTTTTTTCATCGGACACTTGAGTATTGGACACGTCCCGATTGTACACCAAATTTTATAGACACCAGCCTATTTCGGACACGAGCTTTTTCCGAAAGTAGCACGTGGTCCATGGTCACAATCACCCCGGGGCCGCTTGTGCGCATTTTAGCGGAGTGTAACAATCGGACCGGGGGAGTTCGGGCGCATTTTAGGAGTGTAACAATCACCCCGGCGCACGCTACACCTTTTTTTTATTCTGAAATTACGAAATTCCTGACCTCCAACCTTATAGCGCGACGGAAGAGGGTCATGTTAAGGTGAAATGCAAGTCACGTGACCTCGATATGATTTACACTTGGAATTTTCAAACGCTATTTTCTCAGCCAAAACGCATTCGATTGCTGTGAAATTGATATCAGTGACGTAGAAAAATTGAATGAATGGCATGACGCTCGTTGATTTTCGAAAATCGAAAGACATAATTAGAATTTTGTGTAACAATGTTGTTCTGTAACCTGAGGAGGTGCTGCCCCTCGTGGAGAGAGGCAGCACTTCCTTGGATTACAGAACAATATTGTTAAAAAACTGCAATTACGTCTCGATTTTCGAAAATCCACGAGCGTCATGCCCTTCATTGAGTTTTTCTACGTCACTGATATCAATTTCACAGCAATCGAATGCGTTTTGGCTGAGAAAATAGCGTTTGAAAATTCCAAGTGTAAATCATATCGAGGTCACGTGACTTGCATTTCACGTTAACCGAGAAAACCACTTGGGGGGCAGAGATTTCCTCATTGTGGTAACGCTACACCATTTTATATCTTTATTTTGACTCCACAGCTGACCGTGTTCTGTACTTCGGGAGAACAACACTTTTTTGCGTATCAAAAATTCATGCTTCGCATAAATAGATCCGTAATAGGTACTGTGAAAAGTGTTTGTCAATCAAAACCAAGGGATTATTTCGTGATCTAACTTCCTGGTGGTTGATGACATGAATCTGTTGGGTCACTTCACAGACCACCTCACGTCGTGAAAATACACGTGTCCGAAATATCTCGTGTCTGAAATAGTCTGGTGTTCGAAAAATGTGGTGTCCAATTATTCAGTGTCCAATAAAATGAATCATTGGACACGTGTCCAATCGGGAAGTGTCCATACGGGGCCAGGTCGATAAAACCAGGAAGTGCTGCCCCCAGCGAGCGACGAAAAACGCCAACTTCATTCCCTGAATGCGTCATTTACTGTTGTTTGAATGACACATTTAAATATTTGATGAAAAAAAAGAAGATTACACTTCTCGCTGAAAGAATCATCCAGCGATGCTGCCACCTAGCGGATCCGTTTCGCGGAAAACATCCCATATTTCAACAAAAATCCAAGATTCGTCGTCTTCCTGAACACACCTTTGCGGATTAGGTGTACTATAAGAGCAAAAATCTACCTTACGGCCCAGAGTGATTTTTTAGCCATTGTCTGGTGTCTGATCGAAGCAGCTGTTTTACCGACGGTCGGTTGAGTCTGCGAGTGCGCATGTGCGGAGTACGAATCGAGTTACTTTCAATTGATAGGCGTTGAAAGGAACTTTATTTGTACTACGCGCATGCGCGAATCTTAGATTATTGAACGCGTCAACCTAACCTCGATATCCTCCATGCTTGTGAAAAAAGAGAAAATAACTGTTGCAGTGATCCTAACAACGCTTTTTACAATAAATGTTACATTGAAATGACTTTTTCTGGTCGACATTATAATTAGAGTTGAAATTTTTATCAATTTCCTGCAATTTACGATATTTTGATGGAGTCGCCTAGTGGTCGAATCAGCAAGTTCGTTAAAGAATGTTTTCCATAGATGCGATTTCTACTTCCAACTCTTGATAGGAAGGGTTGCGAAAATAGAAATCGTCGCTCTCTACCACGTCAATATTCACGAATGGTATTATCGTCTCAATCTTGAGTTTGCTACCTTGCCAACAACCCTTTCGTACATCGGAGTATCAGCTTGTGCGAAAGCATGCAGTTCCGTTCAGAGGGCGGTAATTTTAAGCGGAATTATTCCACCACACAAACATCATCCCCACAGAGCTGGGGCTCTCAAGAATATATCCTCGGTGATTCTATTGATCCTACAACGTGCGGAAAGAGAAACACTGCAATGCCGATAACAGGATTCGAAATTGTTTGAAAATTCATGATTGACGATGTAGATTTCTAGAAGATACCGAAAGTTAAAAAAGATCATTAATTAGTTGGGTGTATAATAAATGATTAAACATATCGAAATATATCAAGTAAAGATTTTATTGAAATATAAGGAATCTGTACTGAATCTTGGATTTGGTACTATTGGGGTTTTCACATTTTGTTCATGTAATTATTAATAGGTTTAAAGGAGAGGGGGAGTTTAGATTTTACTTTTTTTGTTTCATGAGTTTTGTTGTTGTTTAATAGGTGTTATACAAGATTGTATGTATAATATGCTATAAGTACAGTGAAGGTACGGGCACAGTCTATTTCAAAATTCTAAACCTACTGGGTTTCACGTCTCTTCTCATCGTTATCTTAAATTTACAAATTACAAGGATAGGTTTTTTTTTATTTCATTTTTCTTCATTTTCTTTCTGTCGTTTCTTTTTTTCCCCTTTCATATCTATATACAACTGCAGTCAGTAATTTCTATATTTTATTCACCATTTGTCACCGCCACAACTTACATTACAAATTACATGGGATTTCTTATTTTGTATCATCTCCTTTTCTTCTTCTTCATCATCATCATCAGTATCATCATCATCATTATCATCATTCTATTTACAATTTTTACAGAGCATTTTTCTAAATATACATTTAAATACATTCACAAATTTTATTATTCCTCTTTCTCTGTTTTTCTCTGTCTCTCTTTCTTTCACTCTAAAGGCAAATTAAAAATTGGACAAAAACCAATGATAATATATGCAATAATAATTTCACGTATTAATTTTAATTTCATCCCAACTTCAATCGATCAAGGGGATGAAAAACCTGCCTCGACGATGAAGAGACTTCCAATAATATCAATCCGCATTTTGATCCGATAGCTGTTCAATACTCGTCATACTCGTTACAATTGAACTTTTAGTCGTTAAAGATTGATGTTTAAATTGCGTCAGTATCTTTGAAGGAAGTCTCGTTACCATATTATCATTAGATACATTATAAAATCATCTTATCCACGTATTGTGATAAGGAATTTATTTCGTCCGACGATTAGTTTAAAATGAAAAAAGAAAAATTTTTTTTAATATATTCAATTATTATAATAAACGTTATTAATAATATTAATAATAATAATAATATAATAAATAAGCAACATATATAATCAGCTTTATATGTATAATAGGTAATTATGTAACTTATTGTAGACTGTAGACGTAGGTATATACAGGTATATCACTGATTTTACTGGTTCTGATAAAAAAATGAAAAAAAAAAGTGCACATAAAATGCTGAGAAATAATATATACATTAGATGTAAAACGTGCTTGAAATTCAAGCATTATATTATGTTATAGTTTTATCCCAAATCGATTAAAACCTGGATCCAACGTTTTTAGCAAAAAAAACGTCGAATTGATTGAAGACTGTTTATAGACGAAAACAAAAAAAGACTCACTGCAGACAATAAAGAAATTTCATTTTGCAGTTATTTCTCAAGACTTTGGGGGATCAGACTACTTAAAAAAAGAAATGAGTGTTTTCGTGTAATAAAATATCGAATAATCGTTGATCAGTTAAAAAATTATGAGATAACAATGATTTTAGCAACTTTAGAGAAGAAAAGCGATTCTAGATGAGAAATTTTGATGAGACATTCGACGTGTATCGAGAAATAATCTATTTCTTTTCGTACACAAAATCCACGTTTATTGATCCAGAAAAAACTGTATAATCCTTTCTTTCTTTTTGTTTATTTGTACTAGAATTTCGCCGATAAGTTGACAAGAAAAAAAAAATATATATATATTTATCACGATAGACAAGCCTGAAATAGATTAAATCTTCTGGTATGAAAACACAGATCTCATATTCGGAACGAAGAATTTCACTGGATTCGGATTATATATTTTTCTGTAGAGAAAAGAGACGAAGCCAAAATTTTGAGATTCTAATACCGTTCGAGAGATGAGCAAAAATTGTTTCTATTTGTATTTTTGAAAAATTCTAGTCAGAATTCATAGCGTCGAACGTAATTAGAATCTGTGATAAAAATCGCCTCGTCCCTCCTCAGATTGTTCCAAATCTTTCTTTCAATCTATAGAAAATTGCTAGGAGACTTTGATCCTTGTTTAGGAACAATTTCTCAGTCTTTTGCTCCAGAAACATTTCTTCAATTCACACTGTTCACTCGTTATCGAATAACTGATGAATGATAAAAGAAGAAATCGTCTTCTTAATTGTTCTTTCTTATTTTCTGACCATATTCAACGGGGAAAAGCTTTGTTTAGTCTAATTGTAAAAAAAAAAATTAAAAAAAAATGGCAAAAGAGTTTCTGGCCTGTTCGTCTCGAGGTATGGGGTAGTAATACTATTACAGCAATTAATTTACAGAAAAACCATTTAGAGTTCGTTTGTTTCTTTCCTTTTTCTTTTTCTCTATTGAATAAAAAAAAAAATAATCCAAGGGACTGTAATGAAAAAAAAAAAAAGAAATCAGAGAAAAGAAAAATTTGGAAAAGTAGAAGAAATAAAATAATAATTCTCTTCTCTTCGTCAATGTTATTTTAGACAATGTCGCTTTTAGGATCCCTCTCCCTGAAGAATCCTTTTTCAGTCTTACACTCCCTGATTGTGACGGTTTTCAAATTAACAGTAACATCGGTAATAAAAACCTGATCAGCGACTGGATTTCTAGCGTGCCAATAATCTGTACCCGGACTTGTAAGAGGTACGTATATATCCGGTTTAGATATTTCCGTCTGTTGTTTAATACCCATCGGAGCATTGTTATTGTTATTAATATTAATATGACTATGATGTCCGTTAAGAACTGTAGGTAACCTGTTATTATTAGTATAAGAATCCGTTGGCGACGGTGATTTGTGACCATTCGTAGAATCCACATTACCGCCTACTACTGACCCATTCTGTTTATCCGTTTTATCGACTGTCTTATGATCCGTCGTAACCGACGTTTTCTTCTTCATCGTTTCTTCCAACGGAGTATCAAGCTGCGGCGACAAAGGCGCCGACGGAGCACGAGGAAGAGAAGGAAGCGGTCCGTGCGGCACGTCAGCCTCCGGTCTCTTATTATCCTGGGTCGCAGGTGCAAGAGCCGTCGGTACAGCGGGTAAAGGCTCCTCCGGGGTCGATTTAACGCTAGAAGACGAAGGCCTTCTCCCGTTTACTTTGTGAGTCTGTAAAAATGATAGAAAAACATCATATATCATATAAATCTACGGATGATTGAAAATGTCCACTGTTTTAGCGTTTTTTTTTTTTGCATCATGATATATTGTTTAAAATCTACTAACGTGATAGGATGGCGAAGTTGGATTAGACTTGAGGGGAAGTAGCCTTGGAATTTTATTAGGAGGTGGACTCCCGCTGCCGCTGCTTGGACTGCTGGTGGTAATTGTTACGCCAATCTTTCCAGACTCCTTGCTCAGAACTTCGGCCTTTCTTTTAGTTCCCGCCGGTTCTATTCTAGGTAAAAGAGGCACGTCCGCGCTGCTGTTCGAACTGTCCGAGTCGATGCTCGGCGCCGATAGATCAGGGGGTGTGGGAGATTCGTGGCCGTCCAAAGAACTCTGTAGAGTATCTTCGTCGTGCGTTATTGGATTCAACAGGGGGGCTGAGGTGCTGCCTGTCGTCGATTCATCCTGACTGTCCTCTCCCACCCTCTCGTCGCCACCTGGCTCTTCTCTTACGTCAAGGTTTGCGAGTACCTGCTCCTAAACAAAGATTACGTTACATGCCAGAATGCAATGACGCCGATGACTGATCCAACTGGGGGGATGATAGTATTTAGCTGCATTAGAGTGATTATAGGCATTGTATGGATTGACCCTCACATTGTATCTGGCATCCCTTCTCCTCGGCCTCCTTATTACAACGTCACCTCTTTGACTCTCTTCGAATAACTCGATCAGCCTGACATCCAGAATGTTTTCTTCTGGCTCCCATGTGCTGTGTCTGAAATCAACGATTTTTTAGTCTTTACAGTATTCATTCACGCTTTTTTTCCTACTGTCTCTTCAAATGGCATCAAGAAAAGCATTTCTGAATGTAATTTTATACGATATAAATATCGAAAAAGCTTCTGATTAGTGAATAACTAGTTTTAATTGTCTTCGCTGATGGCGTTTTGTTCATTGGATTTCTACCAGCGTTATCGGAATTTGTTCTTTGAAATTGTCGATTTGTAATACCAATTGTGAAAAATACGCCAAAAAGAAACTATTTTTTAAAACTTTGGAGAGACACGGTTTGATGAATAGGATAGGGAATCAATTCCAATGGGCCCTTCGATCGCTTGCAATCAACAAACTTTTGCCAGCAATTGTAAGTTAGCCAACTATAAACACAACTATGATCATCGACGCAGAAAGACGTGGATCGAATGTGACTGACTAGAAACTATTTCAGGGCTGGTAGCGACAGAGGGGTCCAAAATAAGTGAGAAAAATGAGTTTTTACTCTAAACGTGACTAAAAAGACTGGGAAAAATTAATTATAACTCAGTAACTACATCAACTGTCGTTGCGATGGGTTGTAATTCTGATTGGAGTAGAACACAAGAATAATTTGAACCGATTTTGCACGATATCGACCAGATTTGAGAGAAAAAGAAGATAATACACCAGTTAAGCATCTTCAGAAGCAGATTGTTGGTGTGTTCGTCGCCTCGCGTGTACTCGCCTGTACTAAGGGTGTTGAATTCGCTAAAGCGACGACATTGGTCAATAACTGCGTCTACTTTTGTACATTATCGCACACTACCCAATTTCGCATATTGCGCCAGTGAAGGTAGACACTTAACTGGCGCGTCGTCTGGGTGACTCCAGGATTTCTAGAGTCAGAGATTTGTTTTTGCGTGATACCGAACAGATTTAAGAAAAAAAAGAGATATGTTGACAGTGCGAGACTAAATTGTGACCAGAAAAATTAATCGAGTGATCGAATCTTGGAAAAAGTGACTTTGATTGAAAGAAGTGACTAATAATGAGGAAAAAAGACTCCCTACCAGCCCTTCTAATTTCTATTTACTGAGTGTGACTGCGCCCATCTGAGTATAACTCTGGTGCGATTCCTATGTGACTGAAAATGGACCGCAGCTATGATTACATGAGTTGAGAGCCCCTCCGATAGTTTGGAAAAAATGGATAATTTCAATTCTTCTAGAATTCTAACAGAGTGTTTACTATTATCAGGATATGAAGTGTGCGGAGGATTCTAGATTTTTTCCCATGAAATTTTTCAATCGTCGAGTTTGACAAATATTGTCAATAATATACGGACTTCAAAATCAACATTGTAAAAAGAAGAAATACTCAATTCCATCATTGTTCAAAGAATCTTCCTATGGTGTGAAAATGTGTTCAGAAATCAATTATTTTTTTTTATCCACAGAGATAAACCCCCTGTCCCTGAAGTTTTCTTTTTATACTCCTTTCGATATTCAGGTGAAAAAAGTTCAGCTCATTAGTTTGATTTTTAGGATCTTCATAACTGGATAAAAATCATGAATCTTGAGTTTTTATACATTTAATTTAGACAATCTCTGATCAAAATTCATCTCCCTTCGGTTACTTGCGGATACTTTGGGAATACGGCGCGAGTCTAAAAAATCAACCTACCTCTGACTCCATCCCTTCCATTTGACGAAGTATTCAGTCTTTCCCTGAAACAAAAGAAGAGGACAAAGGTAAAAATTAGTACATTTAGCATAGGAAATTTCCACTCTGAAGTTTCAATCTTTGCAAAAAGATCCAATGTTGTTCTTTTTTTCCCTCGATTTTGGAAACGATATTTAAGGACCTGGACTTCTGATCGTCTCTCAGATTCTATTGCGAGGCGTGAAGACGGTGTCGAAGCCTCGAAAAACAACAAAACTTGATAAATAAATAAATAAATAAATAAATAAATATCTGAGACTAGCCTAGGATTTGATGAAAGGGATACAACACTAAAATTACACTGTTGCCACATACATTCGAAATAAATTCGAAATATAAATAATTTCCAAATAAACGTAAGAGGATGAAAAAATGTCTTTTATTTAATAATCATGACAGTAAATAAAATCATGCGAAGCTGTTAGAAAGATAACTAATTTGTTTTTTCGTTATCTATTTTCCAATCGGCAAATAAACCTCCAGGTTTTTTTCCACAGAAGGAAGGGTCGCGTAAATGGAAGCATGAAGCATCGCGTTAGTCAACCACGTTCCGTAACATGGCGCCGTCTACCGTTAAAAATAAGAAGAGGGGTTAGTTAACATATCCGCGTTACAACTTACCCGCCTCACCCTTTTCTTCATTATTTTTTCCGCAGCGTATACTCTGTCTCCTAAATCCATATTTAATCCTTTTATCGATCCCGATTGTTGTTTTTCTGTTTATTAAATATAACTCGCCAATCACACACGCATACACTTTGATTTATATATCCAATATATCCTGTATTGCGAGGCGTGAGCACAGTTATTTTATAGTGGAACACAATTTATTCTGTCCTTTGATATTCACACACTCACTCGTCGCACCAACAATCAAATATATCAGAGTTACGTCTGCGTGTGTAGGAACACACGTAACGATATGAATCGAACGTTTTTTTTTTTTTTTTGTTCACCTACCTAACAGCATGTTACAACGTTTTTGGTAAGGTTAGTAAAATATGAACCGAGAAATAATCGTACGGTTAGTACGAATACGTCCATCGGTAGACGTTAGAACGCGGTCGTTCGTTAACAGTTGTTTTAACTATAAAAAACGCGTTACATCAACCCTATTCACCACCATATCCATAGATTGTAAGACCGGAGATCGCGTTAAAAAAAACAAACAAACAAACAACAACAGCCATAAATAAATAACCCATCAACCGGCAAGTTTTAATCGTCACACTGTGACGTCAGCGATTCCCCCTCGCGTAAACACCAAACATGGCCGGCGGATACACTGGCGTAACGATGCCTTACGCTTCTTAAAGAGGTCAATACATGATCCCTCCACGTGTCGTTGAATGAATTTTTAATCCAACTTGAAACCTTATCGATGTTCTTAACGGATTGTTTTTTTATTAGTTGGGCCGGGCGGTGAGGGGGAGGGGGGGGAGAGAAGAAGCAAAAAAATAATTCCAGTGAAGTGGCCCCCCGTTAAAAAGCCTCGCGCGACCGGTCGTCGTTCGGCGTCTAGTACATTCTCCGAACGACAGAAGACTAACGCCGAGTTCTACCGACCTCCCCTCTATCGACGACGAATAGACTCGCCCGAGTCGGTAGAGACCCGTGGTGGGGGCTGAGGGAGACGGGGGAGAGAAGCGCCCGATCCTCGAAACAAGAAAGCTGCTGGCTCGGCTGCCGCCTGCCTGCCTGCCTGCCTGCCTGCCTGCCTGCCCACCCCAAGCCAATGCGGCGACGTTGCCGTATTTATTTTGTAACAGGAGTAAAATGTCACCGTTTTATTACGCCGATATTAAACGATAGATGATATTCGATGCGTCTGTCCAGGGACGTTGCGCGAGTACGCGAACGTCTGGGTGAGAAAGATTTTTAACGGAACTGAAGAGACCGATGGAACGTGGCAACACTGTAATTCCTCGGTCTGCGACGACGTTTCTGTCACACACAACACACATAGACAACACAGGTTCAGAACCGTTCGCCGTAGTAAGTAGCGTAGGTTTAATAATCCACTGAAGCGGTAGCGGCAGCGGCAGGAGCTGACACACAAACACTGTATAATTGTATATCCAGTGAACAATCCGCGCAGGCGCGCTGGTACGACACTCGAATAAACGTAACACTCGATGTTATTAGTTAATTAAAAACAGAAACACTCCGTCGATTTTGTCCCGTTTACTTATTCCGTTAGAAAAAAAAAATAATAACAATCGACCCCACCGTTTCTTTTACTTTCCGTCCGGAGCTCCCCCGTGGCGTGTACTACCTCGACGGATCCCGAAACAAGAGTGTCCTCCTGCCGCTCAGGCGGTTGCCTCGCTCTTCCCGTCCTTTGGCATAAATACTTGAATAAAGAAAAAGAAAAAAAACAACAACCAAGTACAAAAAAAGGAAGAATTAGAAGAAAAAAAATACGGCTCGACGGTCTCTCATTCGTCGAACGGCTTCGGCACCCCAGCGATTTGACCCCTCTCGGTTTCAGGGACCAATCTAATGCTGGCACGGCCCACGCCGTATCCCCTCACGCGCCCGGTGGGCGGGGCGTCCGTCGTACGCGTCGGTTTCGGTCCCTCGGCTCCCCTCGTTCACCGATCGTCGTCGTCGTCGTCGTCGTCGTCGTCGTTGTCGTTGTCGGTGTCGGGTCCCCTTCACAAAACCCGAATAGAGGAATAGCCGCTACTGCGCCGCTGTAACCGCGTTCATTCTGCTCTACGGTCTAACGCTGCTCTCGAGAGGCTCACAGAAACAGAGCGAGAGCGAGAGAGGGGGGTGTTTCTCACTCGGTGTATGGAAGTATACGTAGTTTCGCCCCGGGGGTGATTTTGGCACGGGAAAAAGGGGGTCGCGCGCAGGGAACATCGGGGAGATAATGCGGCTCTCGTAAACTACGGGTAAGACAGAGACGTGACGAGACGCGAGGACCGGACCAGACCAGACCAGACCTCCGGCGAGCATCGAGCATCGAGCATCGAGTATTGAAATACCCCGCGGTTCGCCTAGCCCAGGCGCTACGTCTCTCGTTCCGTGCAACGATGCCGCTTCTAACGGCAGGCCACGCCACGGTACGCCACCGCTCATGAGCCTCCGAGCGGAGAAGGCAATTTAGTTTCCTCTCCCTCCCCCGTTAGGCTCCCTACTTTTATTCCCCGACCCGCCCTTACGCTCCCACGGCATTCGTCCGTCAGCCAACATCGCGCCCGATGCACCTACTCTATCTACTCTCCGGGGAGAGCGAACAACGAACGAATTCCACATGCGTGCGGGATGATAAAGGGCTCGATACTTGAAATACAAACGGCATCGGAGGATTAAAAACAGGGGAAGAATATGTCGTTTGGCTTATGCTTCTTCGTTTTCGGATTCGAAAGTTGCGCAACCGCGCTTACACCGTCTAGTTCGTTCTATGTATGCGAGTATACGCGACGAGATATGCCTCTACGGTATATCTATGTAGATGCACGATAAATATATGTATAACGTGTATATAGCTACGTGTAGATGGCTGTCGTTTCGTGCACGCGCCGCGGTTTCAAAAGCAAAGGCAGAAGTCACCTTCTTTGTTCGCGCCGTACGGCGTGACCTCGACGGCTATGGCAGCAGCCCACCGCAGCACCGTCCCGGTTCTATTGCACCTACCGTTCCTCCATCATTATTTTTGCCTCTTGGCTTTCTTGGCGAGTTCGCGAGCTTTAATCGTTACTTTACTTTACTTCCCCACTTTTAAACGGGGAAAACTATCCAGGCCCCTCCTGGAAACGTCAGACTCGCCCCGGATCGGGAAAACCGCGAACATGTTGCTAGCAGGGTCCTGGAAGGGGCCCGGATAGTTTTCCCCGTTTGAAAGTCAATTTCTACACGGGATGCGCGACACCGAAGACTTTGAAGCATTTTGCTTGGAAACGGAAGCTTCGTCGTTCTTATAACTTGTCGCGAACTCATTAGCAGCCCTAGAAGCGAACGGCGATGAATCGTTCGAAACAAACACATGATTATCCAGAGGTAGACGAATCCGTGTAGAAATTGACTTTTAGATGGGGAAAACTATCCAGAGCCATCCCAGAAACGTCACGTTCTGTCCGATTCGGGGCGAGCTCGACGTTCCTGGGAGGGCCCCGGCAGGGCCCCGGCTAGTTTTCCTGGATAAAACTCAATTTCCGCATGAGATGATCCGAGGATGAAGAGAGTCGCCTAGCCTGTTGAATATTGTCTCCGATCGGCTGAATAACAGATCTGCTATAAAATAATACCTGTTGGCTCTCTTGCTGCTAGTTTTGAGTTTCGTGTTTCCAAATTTGTTTTTGTCAGACCCCGAAAAATTCCTCCACGAAACGAATATAATGCGTGGTATGTACAGTTTTCTTCATACCGAGCACACAACACCGTCGAAGAGTCTAGAAGACACACTTTCACCATTGTTCGCAATATATCGGCGTGAATAGTTGCACAATTAATTCGAGACTACATTTCCGTTACGTAACCCGTCGTTACATAGGTTTATGTTTTATTTTCACTGTGTACGTAATTTAAAAATCGTTTTTTAAATCACTTTGAGGATAACAAATCATCAGGCAATAGATAAATTCGTTGCTATCAGTTCTAGGAAGATTTACTTCGACGCTAAAAACTTCTGCGACACGCTATAGGCACTTCGGAACGCGCGTATTAACGAGCCGTTAATCTTTTTACCACGCTCTCAAATTAGATTCCATACTACTAGTGTCGTAAACAACGGCTGCGTGGATACGACTTCACTGTACACTAGACCGATTGCTCTTTTGAGATACTTTTTAGGCGAACTCGGATAGATACGCCGTTTTTGGCGACTTTAGCACCGTCTCTAGCCATCAATTGCTCCATCAGTGGGCATATTAAACGCGTGTGGAAAAAGCGATGGGGACAAAAAGTACAAAAGCACACTTTAACCTTTGGATAAATCGGTTCGCAACAAATTAATTATCGAAAAACTGTATCCCAGACTTTCTTCAAGCCATATTTATGCTAGTAATCGAATAATTTGATGAAATATGAGCACCAAAAATGAGTAATCGACCTTTAAGAAATGGCCAAAAATCGTTGGTGCTTCGCTAGCGCCATCAAAGTTCGTCATGATATTTCATATTCACTGTACTCAATTCATTTGGAAATGTCAAACTTTTTTCCCTTTTCTTTTCTGCTTTCGATGTAACACATCAAACCATCATATAATTCTACGGACTATAATTCGCACAAAAAGTTTTATATGAAGATGAAAATGAAGATGAAAATAGCAGCCAAAAGTACTGAATTTAATTATAATACAAGATAATGGGAGAATGTGAATTTTGTGAAATATCATGTAAAGGAATGCTCTCATAAAAGCATAGACATGAATTTTTACCGCGTGGTTTTATTAAAGAAGAAAAACTTCGAAATCTTTGAAATCAGTCATCTATAATCTGCAAAAGAAAAGGGCGTGTCTTAATTCTCTTGGGTTTGAGTATCGTGAGACAATAATCATCCTCACTATTCCCCATTTTTTTTTTTGCGCACAAACTCTACCAGGAAATCGATATCGATCATATATCCCTACGCGCGAATTCCGCGAATTTATTATACGGTTTTTTTTAAAACCGCTGAAAGATGGGTTCGTAGAACCGCCGCGGGTGGGGAGGGGATGAGTTCGAGATCTTGGCAATTACGGGGTTGTCGTATCTCGGGAACCGTTAAAGATATCGACTCAAATCCTTCGGTATTCGATTCTCTGACTTTTGTCACGGAGAATGTGACTCGTCGCGAGTTCGTGGGTCTCACGGTTGCCGAGATATTTTCGAAACTAGGTTTTCTCATTGTCGAGGCTCGACGCGACGCGCGCATCGCTACAACCGGGCTGAATGTACCGTATACGCACGCAATCACCGCGTTTCTCATCGACTCTCGGTACAAATTTCCTCAGTCAAGTGTACATATCTGACTCATTACATATACCAGGCGCGGCTACTCATTTTTATTACCTCATAGTCGGCATATTGAGGACGTTGGGAAAAAACAGTTTCAACAATCGTTAGGACTCTCGAAATTTTTCTAGAGTTAAAATTCACTCCTGCGATAATGAAAACAGCGCAAATCCATTAGAATTGGATTATTCAATCCGAGTGGAAGATTTTACTCGAAGATAATGAAAAAGTCACTCAATTCTTTAGAATTGTGCTGTTTTCACTCCAAAATATTTATAGAGAGGAAAGAATGAATGAAAAACGCGAATGAAACGGATGAAATGTGTTCAATATCGAATAACCAATCAACCAATCAATTTCTTCTTATACATATATCATCGTATATCGTATGTCGTGCGAAATAATGAAGCTGCTGCGGATGAGCGTTCATTTGTACGTGACTGGCCGTTGATATCTGGGTTGTCGGTTTATCAATCGGATAATCTAATCAGAGAATAATTAAAAACGCTTTCGCGGGTGTCGTACATATATTATACAATTACAGCTCGATATATGCGGTTTCCGATCGTCAAAGATTGAAGACAATATGATTAATTATACGGGAGCTTTTGTATATAATGTATTGTTCGTGTTGATATATAGGTTTATATTTTCAACAGAAATAACGAATTTATCGATGACTGATCCAAACTGTAAAAACCCCTATGATCTAATTGATCGATGAAACGAAACATAATTTGAATTATATCTCCTTTTTCGACAGTTTTTGGTAATTTTCCAACATTTCCGGCTCTTCGTACGTTATGATTCACCCCTCGACATTTTTATTCCACGCAAGGTAGAATGAAGAAATATTAGGTATACATGAAAATCGAGATGAAAATGGTGAAAACGTATAACCATGAAATATATGTTTAAATTCATGATACGAGGATGATATTCAAGACAGTTTTAAGGATCGATCTTCAAAACGACTTGATTTGACCTGAGACAAGGAGAAACATGTCCATCAATAATCGTTACGCAGTCAATCAATACACTCCTAAATTTGAAATGAATTTTTTATCGCCCTAAATACACGAATCCCGCTGATTCCCCCTCATAGTCGTATTAGTAGAATTAGCAGAATTTGGCATGCTGCACTCGATTGTTACCGACATTTAGATATCTCCAAATATCAAGTACACGGAAGTAAATAGCAAAAAAACAGCTTGTTAGCGGAATTCCACAAATGATTCTGAACAGCTAAGTGCAAAAATATTTTGAATCTACTACAAAATGAAGGAATGGCATGGTTTCTACGAGGGCATGGTGGTAATTTCGTAGAAACCATTTTTGAGTAACTCCAAAACATTTTCGGACGTATCGGTGCGGAATCACGTGTAGAATTCCGCCAAGAAACTGTACTGCTTGTCACGTCGTTGAGTCGTTTCTAAATTCACCGCATATTATGTTCTTTGGCATCAATTGGGTAAACCGTATGCTAGTACCACCATATCATTTCCTGTATTCGTGAGCTGATCGCACTATAATGATCGAAACTACTTCCAACATTTTCCAACATTTTCTGACGTTTCCTCAATAGGTAGTAAGAAAACTTCTACCGATATGAGGCAGAAAATCGTATTGCTGTAACCTTTTGCCATTGAAACATGACCGGAGCCTAGGAAAAAGAATTCTGGCGGTAATCGTAGGTGTGGGTATATCTCATGCAGGGATTGACAATTGGCCCAATTTTGGGCTGCAGACAGCGAAATTGATCGGTTGAAGCTTGGCAGCCTATAGCAGTGGCGCCCAACCCTGGCCCAGAGGCATTTGAGGCCAATAGTTGGACCAATGTAGAAATTCCAATTTTTGGTCAGGTCTTTCCCGCCATTCATGGATCTGTATCAATAGCCTCGAGATTAGATACGATTGTCACACGTTTATTTCGTTTATTGCAATGCCAGATGGTGCATAAATGTCATTTTTACGGCACAGGCATTGAAAAGTTACTTTTTGACGGCCCTCTGTGACGATGATGAAGTTGAAGCTAGCAGCCAAACATTTCAAGCTTCTCCTGAATAGTTAAAGTATTCATTGTGCATGATATTTGTCAAAATTTAATTACTTGGGCCTCATTGTCTCACTTCATTGAATTCAGAAATGGCTGCTAGATTCAGTATCTCGCTCATGTGTAAAAAGGAAGATGCAGGAGAATAATTGAGTCAGTATAGGAAAAAGATGAAAATCACCTATATATTACAGCGAGTGTGAAATCGCGGTCTAACAATAAAATATTAATAAGAATTGATCTCCTCGTTCCTCTGATCGATTTATATGAATATATAATTGTTCAATTATACTTCAGTCTCCGGGATTCTCTTCTTCAATCTAGACGATTGAAAAAATGAAAAAATGAAAGAAAATGTGGGTGAAACGAGACAGTAGATATATAATCGATGATTTAGTACGGCTGAGAAGTTATATATACGGTTAGTCCATCATTTATTCACAATCGCAGGAATCGTTGGAAATTACAACTTGCACGCGAGACAGATATTCATATTTTATATACCTACCTATCCGAACCGGAAAATTACACCTGTACGTGAGTACATAAATTCTAAAGGAAAAATTATAATTTGGTCAGGAAAAGTCAAGGATTTTTTTCATTTATACTATTGAAATCAGTTGAAAACCTTTAAAAAAAGGAAGAACGTGGATATTTATTTTGAGAACTAAAATTTACAAAAATCCTAATCATGTTAATTATACGAAATTCAACATTTTGATCGAAATTAATTTTCCGACAACGTAGAAATATGATGAAGTCGTATACAGTCGCGTCATGAAGTTGAGTAAAAATCGTACCTCCGAATATCGTATAATCGATTGATTTTTCGTCAATATCAAATCTCTACCGTAACCAGAATATTTTGGCGCGTCAGAATTTCTTTTCGCATCTCGACTATCTGCGATAGTTAACGAATTACGGACAATTTATTGCGGGCGATAGGCGCGATATCCGCTATCAAGATTCCTCGATATCTCGATTACCGTTCGTTCGATCGTTACGAAAATTTAAAACTAGAGGCGCGAAATGGTCGCGAAACTGACGGTAAAAAAAGTATAATTTTATCTACTGTAACACCGGAGATATTAAATGGCCGTTTTATCCATGCGCAGAACGGTTCGATTCGATAGCGCCGCGCGCCGCTCAGCTGGCCGAGCCGCCTCGAATCGTGAATCTCGGGTTTCTTTGTTCCTACGCACGCAGGCACCGCGTACCAATCTCGATCCTCGCGGTTTCCACACTGAGAATAATCAGGCTCTTCTTTTCACACGAAAAAATCCCGCAGGATCGACATTTTCGTCCTTCGTTACCCAGATTGATTCACAACCGATGCGGGTACTCCGATTCGATATAAGAGGCGAACTGTAATCATTGCGATAAATTGGCAATCCGCACATGACTTTTTTCTGCCTTTTTTGCGTCGCGCTATTCAATTACCGGACCGGTAATCCAATTACTTGGAGATACCAGTCGATAAAAGAACCTCTTTTCATTACCTCGTGTATCTAGCCTGAATGGGTTGCGTCATTTTTTCCCCCTTTTACGTACCGGAAGTTTAATTCGTTCGGAAGATGAGATTTTACAAGATTTTGTAGTGGTAGATTTTACTAAAACGTGACGCGATTTCCTGACTCCTGCACAATTAACGTTTTTCACAGTGCAGCCTCGTTTGCAGTCAGAGAGAATCTGACCTCGTCGATGATCCACGAGTTACTGCAATTAGGATCGATCGGTTAAGTAGCCGGTACAGATGTGTTTAGTCTATGAAACTCCATCTCTCAGGCTCCGACTCGGGTACGAGACGATTTACGATCATTAGAAACCTAACGGTCTGAAAGATATTGTGCCGATCGTTGAAAAATTCATCATTCATCTAATTATTCTTCAATGTTCAAATATCGAAGGGGAATTAGACTCATATTTTTTTTTGGACGGGAATTTCTGATTGACGTGCAGTTTGTGACGATTTTACGCGAAATTGTTTGAGAAGTTGACTTTTCTACATTTTTTCGCAGACATCCAAAAGCGTATTTATTTCTTCCGAAAAGGAAAAGTTCAGTTTATCCGCCAGATCTTCACGATTTTAGTCCCAAAGAGTAACCTCCAACCATCACCAGACATTATCTTGTTTTTCGCGAATCACCTCGAATGACAAAATTCTCAAGTATGAAATGAAAATGATTCGATATCGTGGGAGCTGCTCAAGGGATTCGAAGAAAAATTGAAACTATACAGCTTTTCTTGGGGTCTTTGAACCCTGATCTGAGGCCTGATTTGCAAAATTCAAAATGGCGAATCCAATGAGGTTGAAAAACTGTGAAAATATTGATATTCTAAGCTTCTGTGGGCTGTCTATAACCAACCTAATGACTCGACGAGGTTCGTATATCACCTCATCTGTCTCTTCTCCTCGGTAATGAGTGCAATCTGAATGATTTTCCTAGACGTACGTGTGTCCCCATATTTATTTTTCAAATTCGATCAGCTACCGTCTGACTCAATGACACGTCGCCAAAGAAAAAGAATCGAGATTTCGTTAAGTTGTTACCCTTTGATTCTGGGGCTGCGATGTTTGAGTGTATATGTGAGAAAGGAAAAATTTAGTTTATTCCCCGTTTCGCTTCGCGTGCGCGTGAATACATAGACAGAGAAACGGGGACGCAGGCAGTGGAGAAGCGCCCACAGGACACCCTCCCCTTCCCCCCCGGCACCCTCGAACCCTTGGCTAGCTGTAATACCGCGTCTCCGTGGCAACAGCCCTCCACCCCCGCTTCTCGCCCCTGGAATACCCCCGGCACCGTCGCCCCCGCGCCTAGATTGCCGCCTCCGTGTCCGCGTATACGAGTTATCGATCCGACGAAACGTCGACGTTCGCGATTTCCCTGTGTGCAGCTGGTGTACAACGAGCTCTGTATACGCAAGGGATGAGAGCGCCTTGCTGCTGGGCTTGCACGTCGAAAACTGAATCTTTCACAGCTCTTTAGTTTCACCTTAAGTTTCACTAAAACTGGACCCCAACCTTTGACCCAACGAGTCGCACGATCGTTCACTCATCGGCTATTTAGCCCTGTTTCATCCACGGAAAAAAATGGTTCAGATCTAATTTGAATCTATGTATAGATTTAAACTAGATTAGATCTACTCGGATCTGAGCAGTTCTGACGTCGTATTTGGAATTATTTCGAGTATATCTGGACTGATTGCAAGAAATGCACATTTTTTTCTCATAAAGGTTTGGTAATCCAAAGAAATCACAATGACATAAAAATTAGATCTGCGTAGATCTGAACGATTTTCTCCCTGTGTCATGAGCTAATTTTTCATCGATCGAATCGTGTCTTGATTTTGTCTTCTTTTTCTCCTAGACGGAGAGTTGTGAGAAGAATCTTGCCGAAGACACTTTGGTTCGCGAAAGTATATGTGCGATGTGATGGTATTTCGCGCGCAGCCGCGAGCCTAACGGCTCACCACTCAAGATAGCCGCGTGGCGGTTCGACGAAATTAACCTCGATGTGAAAGTTTATCGCATTAGCGTTTGCCACATACCGCGAGGTCTGCAGCGCGTAAGCCGACGAAGAATACTGCTGAGAAAAAACCGTGATTCGATTCGCCAAATCTGCGGTTGCGGGATATAAAAATGTCCGTTTGATTCGAATACCCTGAATTTCGATCGACTGGATCAGACAAACATTTTGACACAAGGGAGGATTTTTTTAACCGCTGATTCACTGAATTAGACCAGGTTTTTTTTTTCTCTCTCAGTGGGGGGGAAAGAATTTAGAGAAAACTTGAATGTGCAACGTGCAACAGAACTAGAAGCAACGATGCCCTCGCACATGTTGCAGGAAATCGGAACTCGGAGATAACGGGATTTGCATACCGGCTGTTGCGCGTGGATCAACGAATACCCGCAATTTCTTATCTACTGGGTGAATTCCTGACGATGCTGCGGTCTGAAGTTGGCTAGAATCGAGAATTCAGCTTCCAGACGGTTGGATCGTGGCCCAGAACCGTCTTAAAGCTCGTTTCTCTATTCCAGCAAACTTCAGACTCTTCTCAAATTTGCTAGAATAGAGAAATTAGCTTGTTGACGGTGGGATTCGGTTCCTAGCTATCGCACATTTGTATTAGACTCACAAATAGTTAACTGCGATCGTGTACTTCAAGCTCTTAAGCTTGTCCAACATTTTAATGAATACGGCTATTCTATTGGTTCAGAATACTGTCTGAAAATTATCTCTGATCACGATCACCAATGTCTTGAAATTCTCTTATTTGAATAGGATAATTATACTTTTCTAATTCTTGAGTGGATTTGAAGCTGCTGATTACCCAGTACTTTTCTACTCGATTCTACAATATCGCAGCCCGTTGACGAAGGATAATGGTCAAGGAGTAAATAGTCAGAAATCTGAAGCAAAAACACATTGGAGAAAATTTGACTGCGAAGTGTGACATGCGGTAGAAATTAACTACCAAATGGGGAAAACTACTAGGGTCCGATTGAAAGTCGATTTACAATCAGTATTCCGTTTGTTTGATAAGCGTAACTTTCGCAGATTTCAACATGAATATGTTCGTTGCATTCGTCATATATACTCTCTGATCCAAGACACTAAACAAGCTGTTTAGTAGAACTAGTCCCTTGATGAAAGATTGAATTTTGAATGACCAATTGAATTATAGATTGAAAAATGTATCAGGTTTAGGCAGTAAAATCCTTCACTGTCGATTTTATGTTGATTTTTTATTCACTGATTAGGAAGGGTGAGTTTGACAACCTAATTAGTTCACGTCCTTACACAGTCAGGTCTTGTGACTCAGATTGAGAAACATGTACCTGCGCAGTTCTATTTATGTATTGTACACCATGTCATTGATATGAATAAAAAGGAATTGAAGAACAGAATAAAAGTCAGTGTTTCCGCTTCATAATTCCCAATTCAAATATTCGCAGATGGTGTACATCGACTGATCGATAGATAAGACAAAATTCAAGATCCATGTCGATTTGATATCTGTGAAATCATTGACAGAAGGGGGAAAAAACCAACAAAACATGAATTAATTATCGGTATTGCTAATTGGACGAAATTAACTCCCTCTCCCCCCTCTTCATATCCCCAGGGGAATAAAAAAACCGTCCCCACATCCTTCCGCTTCCTTTTCCCTCGGGCAATTAATTAGAGAGGACATATTCACGACTGGTTTGAATCTATATCGCTGAACGACCAGCATTCATCAAAGGCTAAAACATCCTCCGTCCTTCTCCGTCCCGCGATGCAGCTCGGGATCAGAACCAACTGGTCTCGAGCTGGGCCTTGTCGGGGCCGGTTTGGGGCCTTGGGGGCTCCGCGCTCTTTCGCCAACCGAACCGTGTTCCATGCTTCGATGTAGAGACACGCAGGAGAGTATGTTACGCGGTACCGTCCGCGTCGCCTCGCTCTTCATTCAGTCGTTCAAGGCTCTCTCTCTCTCTCTCTGTCTCTTCGTCTCCCTCTCTCGTTCGCGTGGTTTTAGGCCGGTCGTCTACAGCTACCGTGGCGAGGAGGGCGTCGCCGACGTCAGACTCGGAACCGAGCGGTGGATCTCTCCGCTTTCACCGTATTCGAGTAGCGTTAGCGATACGAATTGCGACTCGCTTAGGGCGATTTTGGTCACTTGCTTGTATTATCCGTATAGGTGTACTTCTCGAATTATCACAGATGATACTCCACCTCGAGGCGTAGAGGGGTGGAATCGTCTGTAATTTTCACGCCCGAAAGAGATAAGTGATAAAAAAAAAAACGAAAGAAAAATAATAATTGAGGGTGGAGAAACGTAGATAAGGAAACAAACCCACCTGCAGCTTCGTGTCCTATCTGAGCTATAGAACTCTGGTTATGTGCACCCTACAGACTTTGAGTTTGGAGCAGATGCAACGAAGTTGGAACATCACATTTGTGATACTGCTAAGATTGTTTTTTTATCGATACTGAATTATAGGAGGGTCGATCCACCCGGTAATCTAGAATCTAGAATGAGAAGAATTTTCGATACGGATCAGGGAAGGAATGGAGCTCATTTGTATTCTATGACTTCAGCGAGACAGAAAATAATTGATAAAAATCATAAATTTTTATCCAGTAAAAATTTCCTCGGCCCGGATTCGAACCTCAATTAAGGGGACCAGTACGGCGCGATTCAGCAAATTCTCCATACTCCAAAAATCATTTACACAGATCGGAAAATAGACTTTTTCAAAAATCACTTGTTGATCCGATTATGTCTGTCGACGTCTCATTTTCTGCGGAAAACAATCCTTCATTGTGCGAACGACGGAAATTGAAAAATAAAATTTTTGGACCAATTTATCATCAAAAGAGTGTCTAGATTGTCGTTAAATTTCGATAACTGACCATAACTTATCGCCGTATTGTTTTTTCCTCAGTTTCCTTCATTCACGTTACGAAGAACTGCTCTCCGAAGAAAATGAGACGTCGAGAGACGTAATCGGATCAACCGTGTGAACTATAAACATTTCTGGGTGTTGCTCGAAAACATTTGAGGATTTGCAGTCTGAAGAAGGCGAATGATATGAGAAAAGAGACCAGAAAGGAAGATGGCTATTCACTGCGGGGTTGGGTATGAACATAAAGCTCCCTAGAGATTGGCGGCGACTTATCAAAACCGTCTGTCGTCGTGACGTTTGATATGCTGCGATTCATTAATAACGCAGTCGTCAACGATTCAACGTTTCTATATTATATTCAGAGAGAAAAGATCATCTCGAAGGACAAATTGCCGTGTAATAAAGGACCACGGTATTGTTTAATGAGCATGTACCCATACACTATAATTTGTAAGCGTATCAACCATCCTCTACCACTGTCTAGTATTCTTCTGCGTTTTTTAGTTACTTCTAATTGTAAATTAATTTTTTGCTCGACTCTGCAATATCTTATGATCCGATTCGGCAATTATTGTAGCAGTGGAAACCCATTTTTAAATGAAATTATGAATTTTTCATATCACATTGGCATTCAGCCGAATTTTCACTACTGTTGTATGAATATTCAAGTATCGAAAAATTTGAATATCAGCGTACAAAAAGTACATATGTTAATTGCTTCGCATACATTTTTATGAAACTTGATACATAAATATATAACAGTGTGTTTTTATTGTTACTTTCTGTATTTTTATTTTATCATGTCGTAGCTCGCGATATTTTTATCTGGGTGATCATTACTTTATTTCATGCTCGTCATTTTTATTCCCTCTTTTACGTTCATTGGTACTATCTTGTTGAAAATTTTTACTACTACTGGTTATCTTCTGTATTTTTCCTCACTTCATATTTCATGTAGTATTATATATCTGCATTTGTGTTATGTTACACCTTTCCTTCATTTTAAATCCTCACTGCATCTTGTTGAACATAAATTTATATTGTTACCGATCGCATTCTTATCATTTTTCCTTCGATCCACATATAGCTGCAGGATCACTTCACCATGGCTCCAAGTCTTTTTCGCAATAATTAGTAACGTGCAAGTATACCACACATGGAACAGCTCCTGCGTAGCGAAATCCTGCTGTGGCGAAACACAATATGCGATATCTATAAGTATATAGGTACATGAATTATACGTTGTCAAGCAGTGAAGGGGACAGGTGTTTAAACTAGATTACAAAATCGCGCTGTTATCCAAATCTAAGATTACGTAAGTATCGCTACAAGCAGACCGTGAATAAATGATACAAAAAACAAAAAACAAAAAAAAAACACTACGCGCGAAAAGAAAGCGCAGATTCTACATTTTACATACAGCTCGTCCTGCACGGAGCAAGAAGAACAAGAATATCACTGCGGAAAGGTTATGACGTAATGATTGAGTGATAAAAATTTATAATTTTTCCCGCGTACCAACTGTTCCTGTACGGACTCGATCTCTTCAATTGGAGATCAGGAGAAATGATATTCTATACAGACTGCGGTACTGGATTTTGAAAAATGATGAGGATAACGCGAATGAAACGCGATCTTAAATCTATAAATCTAATTACTGGAGGAAAGTCTTCTCCCAGTATGTGAAAGTGAGTAGGTATAATTTATAAGACTACATATATGTATACTGTTCAAGACACGTAGGTATTCGCACACACCTCATTACGTAATAAAATAACGATACAGCGAGGCTTGATACGATACCTGGTAGTTTTTTCTTTGTTCTGCAGTGAATTTTTCACCATTTTTGCCTGGGTATTGAATCTCAATAAAAAATTTTACGTTTACTCTACAATACGTGAAGTAATATTGAAAATTTGTTCCCAAATTCAAAGAACATGCATAACGGATTCACTCTGCTATATACTGAATTTGTAATTTTACGATAATTTCGTTTATTTAATGTGTACTAGATTCACAATCATTTTTTATTTTATTTTTTATTTACAGTGTACACACGTGTTTCGCCTGCCGATAGCTCGGCTATGCATACACATGTGTGTACGTCTATCGTACCCGACTTATCGTTACGTAACCGCGCGATATTTCGATCGAGATTGGACCGCGTAGTCACATATAATTAGCGCGAGATATCCTCTCGTTCTGTATACGAGCGATTCGCGAGAGATGCGAAATCTATCCACGTCCAGGTCAAGTCGGTTCACTCCAGTCATCACGCCGGAATGACACGCGGTGAGCCACGAACGCCATGGAGAGCCATTGTTACGCGCGGTCACAGCCGCGTCCTCCTTTCTCGGGTTCATGTTCGTCAAGCATTATTCCTGACTTTTATGAATGCTCAAAAATTTCTGAGGTGCAGTTATCCGCATCGTCTGGCTGTATTCAATCTTCTTCTCTAATGGAATACAGCCGTAAACGAAATGTCCGCGTTTCGAGTCTTCAGGATGCAAGCAATAAGCGTCATAGGGACGTAAAATCGGGCTTTGTTCTACCGTATCGTTGTGATAAAAAATTCTAGAGCATCCGGGCTTGAGGTATCTTCGAGATTGTTCTGTCCTCCGTTAGATGAGTCGTTGGTGATTTTGTATTATATTTTTCATTATTTTTTCAATATTTTCCGCAAATCCAAACGGCACGTAACTCAGGATACTCGAAGGACTGTAAATACGATTTCAAAATATTTTTTTCTGGGTCACTTTGAGAAGATGACGACGAGTCTAAGTCATACAGATGCCCACAAAGTACATTTTTCAACATGTGCACAGTATGAATCGAAGAGTCTGAAGTTGGCGTTGGTCTGAAAGCTCATTTCTCGATTCCATGACCAACTTCTGACTGTTCGGTCAACAATGTCTCAATTGGCTTCTGTTCTTCAATCTTCATAGTTCATACACATCATTGCTTCATGGCTGATCTGACAAAGAGTAGAAAAAGCTTGAAAGTCTTGTTCAACTTGTTCATGTCCTGATGCTCGCACCTAATACCATTTGTTTTCAGGTTTCCGGATCATAGTATATGGACAGGCGTTTATCAGACCCCGTGGACATGTCGTTTCTTCAGATCGTCGAGAACGAACAATTGACAAGATCACCTCCACCAGCAGCCTAGCGGTGTCGAGCCTGGTTAAAACGGAAGTTGAGAATATAGGCCGGTGATGGGCGACTTCCGGTGCTACTCCGAGCCCGTTCGCCAGTCACCGTTCAACCGCAGACGACTCGTCTGGTCATTTTTATTGAGCAAGGCTTAAGCCTCAGACCATGCCTGGTACGCCGTTACAGAACCTGCAGACGTATATATCGCGGGGTGACTTTCCTCCACATGTCAACCAATTTAGGGGAGGACTAAAGTCGAACGATATCAGGGCTGATGGGCACAGAGAAAACCTGGAGAACCGGAAAGAGTCGGGGAAATTCGTATAAGAGCGAAAAGTCAGGGAATTCCAAAAGTAAGACTGGAATTTATGACTCGAGAACGATCCAGCATTTTTTTTTCAAGCACTTGAGTGGAGAAAATTGGCCATTGGAAACTGACTGAAAAAATCTTATTTAGCGACTTGAAAAAGTGGAAAAGTCAGGGAATCTTGTGCTCCGAAAAGAATATTTCCAGAACATTCTGACCCAATCGCTTCCTCAGCGTGCTGTGAAGTTCTTATCTATAGTGCCGTGCAGTCTCTGAATAATTGGGCGTTGTGACACGTGCTGATATCATTATTTTTCCCTGATATTTGACGAAATCACTAAAAATTGTAATCATCCAGTTGACGAGTGACCTAAAATTGCTGATGTACATATTCACAGAAGGAAATAAAATCGTCGAGAAGAAGAGAAAAGTTATGACGGTGATAGGATCTGAATTTCATGGCCAGGTTTTTATAATCCACGGATTTTATGAAATTCCCTGACCCACAGTCGAATTCCCTGAATTTTCCCGGTGGCCACCCTGACTAGTCGAGGTATTCAATGCGATATCGATATCGCTTCGCTCCGCTATGTAGTTCGAAGTACATAGCGGAGCGAAGCTCGAATGCTGAAAGCGAGTTAAAAAGAGTTAATTAGTGATAGCCAGCTGGGAGCTACCGCACGCATGTGTACGTGCTTCTCTTATCTAACAGTAGCGGTGCTAAATCTGAGTAGGAGCTTATCGGGCGAACAAACATTCGCGTAGTACGCGAGCGGCTAGATGATTTTTATTTCGTTACGTAGCGACGCGCGATAAGATCATGTACGTTATAAAACGAGCTGTCAGGAGGCACCGTGGATTTTAATTAGCATAGAGTAGATAATCGATGAAGAAAACGAGCAAAACAAATTTAGGCAGCCTTCGAACCCCTCCCGTGTTTTCGTGCTGAAAAGTGTCATTATTTGGATCGAACTTCCGGAAATCGGAAGAGAAATTCCTCGTCAGCGATTCAAAAAACCTTCGGATTGTATCAATTTGAATCAAAATCGGAATTTTTTGGAGCAATTTAGACTCGTAATGTTTAAATTCAACTTTTCACTATCGGGGTGATTAAGATAACTGCAGCTGCCTCCTTTTTCTGAAAAAAGAGAAACGGGGAGTTGAAGGAATTAGGTGGAAAGAGTTTCGACGACTACTGAAAATGTCTGTGACACTTGAACGAATCAATCGAATATGTATCTCGCTGGATGACTAACCGCACAGTGTTTCGTGCGAGTGGTTCAATTCCGTTGTCGCGTGCAGCGGATGCTGAGTGAACGCATCCGTTATCATCGTATAGGAAGTGCGATAACTTCTGGTAATTACACAGCTGCAGACGGCGATATAGTCGCAGCACCAAAGCGGTTTCTCTGAACTAGCTAGAATCCGGTAATTTTCTATGCTGTGAATCACAACATGGAAGAAGGATTGATAACGTTCTGAAACGACGACCTCCAGATGCATTTCGATGCATCGGACAGACTTAAAAATCTATCTCCGATATCATGACTGAAGTTTGTTTTATCTCCACGATACGTAAAGCACCGTTTCTCACAATGACCACTCTCAAGACCTAGGATTCGAAAGTGGCCATTATCGGACTCCACACCAGTGAACATACATCAGGCGGATAAATCGTATCGCGCGGTGCACCATATGCATGAAGGGCAACTCTTCTCCGTTACACAATCCTCCACATTCTGAGTGTTTTTTTTAGAAAATGTCACCCATTTGTGAATAATTCAATTTTGCTTCTTCCAGATTTCCAACGATCACGCGAAGAAATGTTGAATTTGCCGTACATCTGGCTGTACTATATCTGCTGGTCTCATCTTACCGATTACTCCGCTACTCTTTCAGTTTCTCTTTAAGACACTGCATTTTTCACCATGTACCGAGTCTCTTGACCTTTGGCCTTGATGTGGGCACCGCATAATCAACTACATACAACACAATCCAATACCCTACAAGGTGAATTCTCAACCATGCAACAGTCTGAAGTTGGCTAGAAGCGAGACCATGAGCCTTTCGGCAATTGGATTCTGGTTCCGAACTGGCTGAAAGCTTGTTCCTCAATTCTAGCCAACTTCAGACGTTCCAGAGTCGGAAATTCACCCTGTATAGACAACGCGTGCTTCATATCTTCGATTATTGCTGGAAAATTGTTGTGATGGTTTCTCAGCTATGATTATCGTTATTCGAGCCTAAAATTCTGGTTATCTCGCCAATGTGAGATAATATATTCGTTGGATTTTATTCTTGAGCATATATAGCGCGAGTACCAGTGGATTCTCGGGTACCTAGCCGCGACTCTCGCGGTCCAGACGTTTCGAGACGTACGTGTTCCAAAATTAGAAGCATTTTATTCGAAACTCAACCGCTAAAGCAACCGGGCCGCCGCACCTGGCCGCTGTGACGGTCGAATATCTCCTGCGGTTGGCTTAAAACTTGGCGATGCGGTACATGCAGTAAAAATGAAGAATATAAATTGTATCGAATATGTGGACTCGTACCAAGAGTTGCAGAGGCTAGGTATTCAGCCTTGGGAGAGAGGAGCGACGTTTTAAAATACGGTGACGTCAGTCCCGTATAAGCCGAAGCGGTACCAGCTATGCCGCTAAAAGGATCATCTCCCACCGCGTTTAACCGCAGACTGGGAATTGGAGAATCTTAAGTTTTATGGCCGGTACCTACTGCCTACTGCCTACTGCCTAGCCTACCTACTACCTTCTGCCGGTGTATATAACTCGCATACCTGGACAGGTCAAATTTTATAAACACACACGCATCTCGAAGATGTATATATAATTGAATTATAGGTACATGAGAAAGAGAATGAGAGCTCTATGGTGGATCGTGATTTAAACGCATGTAATTCGTACCAGGATTAGCGCTAATCCCTCGCATGGGACGGGTTAAAAATTCCGAATCAAAAAGTACCGAAAGGCATAATCCCGAATAAAAAATAGCGAAATAAGAATTTTGCACGGTTTTGTGGGATGCTTGATGGGAAAAAATCGTGTTACAAATTATTTCGGTACTTTTTAATTCGGAATTATGCCATTCGGTACTTTTTAATTCCGAATTATGGCCGTTCGGTACTTTTAAACTCGGGATTATGGCCATTCGGTTAATTTTTAATTCCGAATTATGCCATTCGGTACTTTTAAATTCGGAATTATGGCCATTCGGTACTTTCAAATTCGGAATTATGCCATTCGGTTACTTTTTAATTCGGAATTATGGCCATTCGGTTACTTTTTAATTCGGAATTATGCCATTCGGTACTTTTAAATTCGGAATTATGGCCGTTCGGTACTTTTAAACTCGGAATTATGGCCATTCGGTTAATTTTTAATTCCGAATTATGCCATTCGGTACTTTTAAATTCGGAATTATGGCCATTCGGTTACTTTTTAATTCGGAATTATGCCATTCGGTACTTTTAAATTCGGAATTATGGCCGTTCGGTACTTTTAAACTCGGAATTATGGCCATTCGGTTAATTTTTAATTCCGAATTATGCCATTCGGTACTTTTAAATTCGGAATTATGGCCATTCGGTTAATTTTTAATTCCGAATTATGCCATTCGGTACTTTTAAATTCGGAATTATGGCCATTCGGTTAATTTTTAATTCCGAATTATGCCATTCGGTACTTTTAAATTCGGAATTATGGCCATTCGGTTAATTTTAATTCCGAATTATGCCATTCGGTACTTTTAAATTCGGAATTATGGCCATTCGGTTACTTTTTAATTCGGAATTATGCCATTCGGTACTTTTAAATTCGGAATTATGGCCATTCGGTTAATTTTTAATTCCGAATTATGCCATTCGGTACTTTTAAATTCGGAATTATGGCCATTCGGTTAATTTTTAATTCCGAATTATGCCATTCGGTACTTTTAAATTCGGAATTATGGCCATTCGGTACTTTCAAATTCGGAATTATGCCATTCGGTTACTTTTAAATTCGGAATTATGGCCATTCGGTACTTTCAAATTCGGAATTATGCCATTCGGTTACTTTTAAATTCGGAATTATGCCATTCCGTTACTTTTAAATTCGGAATTATGGCCATTCTTGGTGTAAGATTGTCTAAATTCGAAATCACAGTTATATACGAGAGTGGAAAATTTCGGAACTCCATCTAGGATTCGAATGTGAAAGCGCTTAGGTAAAACTTGGGAAACTCAGAACTGATCCAGATTTTGGCTTCGATTGGTTTTCGTACTTACCGAATTACTTGAATGAACAAAATTTCAAAAAAAAAAAAATGATATGGGAAGGTTCTTTGGATCACTGACCACTAGTCTGAAGTCAGATTTGCCAAAACTAAAATTGCGACTCGCATTCAAATCGAGACCCAATAAACTGTGAACTGTATCAATTTTTTGTATAAATCGTAGGATATCTCACAGTGTTTTGACCTCGTTTTCGAGAATTACGGGTTCCACTGATTGTAAGCGCCCTGCACTCACGGTGACGTTTTATACTCAACATTTCCGCGTATAAATTATTCACCGTTGCCTCTCTCGAAATTCTCAGTTTCTTAGAACTGCATTTTTTTCCGCTTGTTCGTGCAAAGAACCACAAACTTCCGAGTATGTATATGTATAATGAATACAGAAAAAAAGGATGAATATCGACGTCAAGGAATAAAAAATCGATCAACGCAGAGGTGGTCCAAGAACAAAATGGCCGTTTACCCAAAGATGGCTAAGGCTTATCGACGTTAATTGTCGACTATTTTTAAAACACCTGATTGATTATATGTAATCGAAAATATTTCGGTTAGGTGTTAGCGATCAATCAGAACCCAATCTGCTCGCCCTCCGAGAACGTGAACCGTACGCGTCGCGGAATAAAATAAAAAAACAAAAAACAAAAAAAACTATATTAAACGTTGGCGTTAACTAGATTCCGCAGTTTCGTAACCCGCTGGGGTTTATAAATATGTTGGATTATAAATAAATTTCTACTTCGCGCTAATATAGCCGACTGCTGTCACGTCACGTCCGTTTCCATCGCGATCGTTGAATATCCGCAATGTAGCGTTTCTTTTGTTTGTCTTTCTTTTTACGTCTTTCGCAAGAATTTTAATTTTTTTTTTATTTTATTTTTTTATAGAATATAGACACCAAAACTAACATTAAGCGATAATGAGTCGAGATAATCGTTACTTTTCGAACCGGTTTTATTCGCGGTTTATATTCTAACGTTGCGTTATCGCTGTAACGATAGAATCCCGCATCCCGTCACTACCACCTTGTCCATGTGCGGTTTGTTTATTCTGTACGCTAAAAACAGACCGTGGAGCCTGTGACGTGTAGATGAAACCGACTCGAAGCCGCTGGTTCGTCGATCATAGAGGATATTTTATTCCGGACGAGTTCGTGGCGTCCGGAATAGTCAGGGAATTTCGATTTTCGGGAAAAATAATGGAATTCCGCTAAATCCACGGGGAATTTTTTCTCGTAGGGGAAAATTGGGTGAAATGGGGATCCGCACCGAGGAAAAAACAGTTTGTTCATAGTTAACATAGTCGCAGTTTTTGGACATTCTTTTCCCCATTTGAAACTGATAGTAGATCAGACTAGAGGCATTCGGTACTACTTGTGAATCGACGCGGCATATTTTGGGTTTCTTTAACCTTGATTCAATTTTTATTTCAATTGAACATCCGTTCAAATCATAGATTTTCCTTGAAAAACTAAAATCTACTCATCTATCAATTTTTGGTTTCGGTCCCCCGTTTTATCCGCACTTTTTTGGAAACTAACATCGCCGGCACCATAATCTAGCAATAGTACATTGTGTATCAAGGGCGCAAAACACTATTTTTCCAGTGTGAAATTTGCAGTACGAGCCGAAGGCGAGTGTACTGCAATCACACTCGCCAAAATAGCCTTGCGCTCGTGTTGCACACGATTTTTTTCTCAACACCTGGTCTGCAAAAATGCCCCTTTTCAGACCGAGTGAGCGGGCGCAAAACGGAACTTTGCGCTCGAGGGCCGAAAAGACCTGTTTTGCGCCGGCTCAAGAGGTATGAAAAGTGGCATTTTGCGACCGGGTGTGAGAAAAAGTATTTTTTTTCTGCTCAACGGTACAAAATCACAAAGTTACTAGATCGTCGACATAATAATAGCTAGATAATTGTTCACAGATGGAAAATACGAGTGGACCATTTTTTATTGATCATGACAAGTGATTTATTTCGAGCTTCCCTTACAAGCATTTTGTCGAGTTAATCTATCTCTTGATTCTCATGCATTGAAACAGCTTAACAATTTCTGGATTCTTTTTCAAAAAGAGATTAGAACAATGCATTTCTGGCAGGGAGTTTAATTTCATTATCAGTGCAGAAGCTGAAGCCACAACGAAAAGACGCATATTTCATGGGAATCGGTGTGTATGTATTGTGATTAATCGCGATGCCCTATAACGTCGAGTGACTAGGATATGGAGCATTCCGTGCAACAGTGACGTAATCGTAATCGGACCCAGTCTCGGTTGAATATTCATTGCTCGAACGCATGCGCCGATGTCCCGTCGACGATTAACATAACTTGTACCAATCCCTATCATCGTCCGGGGCGAAGGTACGCGTATAACGTATGCAGCCGCCAGGCGCTGAATACGAAAGCGCAGTGCGTGCAGTCCTAATTAATATTATGGAAGAAAATTATCATCTCACACGACGTAATAATAATCCTCGTCAAGAAAAAGGAATACGAGTACCGCTCTCGCGCTTGAAATTTGAATACCCGATTTCGCGCGGTTAAACTTGATCGATATATGTAGGTCAAGTTTGCGCCTTGACATTTTCAATTTGCTGATGATCTGTTTTCCGGATGAAAGGAGAAGCCGATGAAAAGTCGAGTCAAAATGCTTCTAAAACATTCAAAAATCTTCCGGTTTCGATTAACGTAGCAGCCCATGAATTTGTGGTTGGATGTTCGAAACTTCGAACCAAATAGAAATATTTTTGAGCACGGAAACTTGAAGGCAGCCTAAATCGACTTTTCGACTCGAAGATGGTGTCTGATCATAATTTTTTTTAGTGACGTAATGAATTTACTAGACGATAATGAAAATCGTGCGAGTCGGAAGATGGTGAATAGTCACGTAAAAGAGCATTGTTGTTGATACCGATTTCATAACGTACTTGGGCACGAAGATACGCCGGAAATTGAGCGATAAGAACGCCCCAGTCTCGAAATTCCGAGAATTACATTGACGCACGAGGTAAATTGTGATTCCCTGTACGATATATCATTCCGAGAATCCGTAACGCGTGTGATTATATTATAGCCGAAAATAGCCGCGTTATCGTTGAGAAAAAATTGATGAAAATGATGATTAGGAATAATTACTACATCGTTAAAAATAAAATGTCGAAAGATGTTCGTACAAAAAATTTTGTGTTGATCTTCACATTTTTTAATTTTTGATATTGCGATCAAGGCACCGAAAATCGAGGAACCATGTGGATACCAGATGCAGAGATGGCGATTTTCTCCGGGTATTCAAAGGCATTCTATTATAGGTAGACGTTAAACTCAGCCCCCGCAGAGACGTCCTTCGAGAGTTTGAGTATGTATATAATTAGCCGTCTACGAGGACCCCCGTGGAGCACTTTGAAAAACCGCGTGGCGAAAAGGCACCTGGACGAGAATCGATATAACAACAACAAAATCGCGTGATATTGTAAAAAAAACATTGAAAAACAAAATGATTTAGGCTTCCCGTGTTATCGCGTTTCAAATTTCGGCAATTAAATGATAAATTCATGGTCAGCGATCCAAAAAACCTTCCGTTGATCCGTTTTCAACATATCGTAATTTTTGTTTCATTTCTTGAAATTTCGTTGTTCCAATAATCCGGAAAATCTCATCAGTTCTGAGTTTAAGAAAGCAAACTTTTAATCTTCGGGGTGATTACAATAACTTTCCTTGTTTCTCTAAAAACGGAGAAACATGAAGTTAAAAAAGGACCGAAAAACGATCGATTTTGTAATCCAATCGTGTTTCATTAACGGGGTCAAGTACCTCCCCCAATATTTCATACACCTAGCTACCAAGGGACACTAAATTGCAAGAAATACCCCACCGAAGTTGGGGGCGCCAGTCACCACGGGCCCCGGGGGTATTGATTTACAATACGGGTCGAATGCTCGACGCGGTGGTCTCGCTCCGAGTACACCTCCCTGCTCATTCTACGACCTCAGGGACTCGTACGAAGACTTGGGTGACACTCGGCTGTCACCGTGCTGACTTGGATCCCCGGAAGAGTAAACTGCGCGGGGACCGGAAGTTCATTGAGTCGCGGTCGTGAATGTCGATCCTCTCGCTCGCCGGAAGCGAAATGAACGATACATACCGTTTTTTGTGATCCTTCTATATTCACGACGCAGGGTGAGAGGCGGTCGCGGAAAAATATTGTTTTGATATTCCGAAAGGCACAGTCGTGTGTTTAAGGGCAATTTCAAGGGGGCAGGTGAGGGTACTTAGAGAAGTTCCCTCAGTCCGACCGTAGGCAGTCCGTAGAATTCTGTCAGGTTGGCAACATCGCCGAAAATTTAGAGAGTCGAACCATCTGGTCTCATCCTTGGTTGGCGTACGGCAGCTGCTACCACTATGATCCTGCGCCCGTCACATAAGGCACCTTTCAAAAACATCCCAAAGAACTTGAACGAACAAGAGTTACATAAGCTAGTCTATACCCTGTCTTGTAGAATAATAAAAGAGAAGAAAAAAAAAGAAACTGTAAGTTTCAATTTACCGCATTTCACGATCTCGCCGTATCACCTCGTCCCTTTTTATCTGTGGTCTACCGCAAACCAAACCGATAAATTATTTCCCGCCTCTTTTGATGCTTGATAAAAATTTAAGTAGAATTTAAACGATCTGAGATAATTTTTTTATTTTTGTTTCATCAACAATTTCATACTGACAATGAGAAATATTGTGTAGATTGGAAGAAAAAAAAAGTTTTCTTTTTGGTACGTGTCGCGTTGGCGTTAAGGTGAAGGAAAGAAAAAAAAAGTATTCGCGCGTAGGAGCCGAGATGGTTAAAATAGCGAGTATGTATCGCCTTGAACCCACTTTTTGTTTTTCTTTATTTTGCACGTGGCAATTCGCGCCTAATCTTAAACCGCGTTTATAGACTCCGATCTTGCGGACTGAATTAGCTTAAAAAAAACCTAAAAAATTTCAACTAATCTTTAAAGGACCACAAAAAACTACAGTAGTACAAAAATTCCTTTCTGCATTGAAATGTTCAATTGATGTATCAAACTGTTTTTTTTTTTTTTCAACCTCTCAGAATTTTTCAATCAATTCGAGTGTTTAAACGGATCTGAGAGAGAAAGAAAAAACTGAAAGAAATCATAATTTTATCTTAAGGTTTTTTTTTACATTTTTTTCGAGTAAATTTCATTTGTCGTTCTCGAAGCTCGTGTTTGTCTCTGATGTATGTTGGTGGCGATTTTGCCGCGCGCGCGGCCTTGCCAGAGTATATTACTCTCGCAACTGGAACTGTTGGTGCAGTAGCGCGAGCGAGAGAGAGAGAGAGAAAGAGAGAGAGAGACAGTAGAGAATAGGACGGTTGGCACGTGCCTCAATTCCTATCCAGACTCCACGCTGCTCAGGAGATGCCGGAGATCCAGTAAACTGAGTTACCAAGATTTTCGTCGGTATTTAAACTAGTCACCAGACTCTATAAAACTGACGTAATCAATCACAGAACTCGAAGTTGTCTAAAAGTCGTCGTGTGAACGTCAAATGTTCCACTGTCCTACTTTTTGATGTCTAAATCTTGTCTCAACCCTCAAAGACGGCTATAAGAGACAAAAAGACGTCTTTGAGAGTTGAGACAAGATTTAGACGTCTAAAAGTAGGACTTTGTCCTCTGCTGTCTGGGTATCGATAATTAAAAACGAGTAACGTGGGCGTCACGTGATCAGAAAGTAACCTCAAAGCAGTCCGATTCTTCCAAGTTTCCGTATGATCTGCCTCCATTTTGACGAATATCGAGCCTCTATGAGCGATTTGAGGTTACCTTCTGACCACGTGACCTCAGCGCCTGGTTTTTAGGTACAGCGAGACCCCGTTGTGAGCGGATTCCCCTCCGTGGGAGGGAGGCACCTTCCCCCACCCGGGCCTGCGGGGAGCTATGCGGAGTGGGGACACCCCGTGGTAGCAGAATCCACCCAGGCCCGCTAGGATCAACGGGGTTCGACTGTAGCGATGATGACTACACAATTTGTGAATCAGTCGTGAATCAGAAAATCACTTTCTTAATCTTTCGAAATTAGACACGAAATTCGTTTGTGACATTCTTCGTACTTGAAATTTGACAAAAGGTTACGTTTTTGTTCATTCCTAGTCTAATTAATTTCAAATTTAGAATCTCACGATAGCGAACGATAGAGTCTACCAAAACATGACTTATACGTGCTCCCTGAATAGAAGTTCCCTCATTTTTACGATAAAATCAATTACATAAAATTGAGTATTAAAACCAAAAAAAAAAACCAGAAAACGTTAGAATAAATTAAATTATATCGCGTGTCTAATGACATAAGGACGTAAGCGCCGTTATACGACGTTTTGCTGTTTATAATGGCATAAAGTCGTATAATTTTTTTTTTTCACGCCAATCGCTCTGAAAACGTTCGAAACGTATAGATCAATTGAAATTACGAGATCGAAAAATGTAAGTGCAAAAGGTCGTAAGTTGGGCGCTTACGACATTCTGCAGTTATGTACCTACGAATATTTTTTATCGAACATTTCGAAACGACGTCGATTTCGATTTTTCTTTGCGTTTCACGAGTTTTTAGAGCTATTTGAAAAAATCGTGAAAATTTTTTTTTTTTTTAAATTGGCGCTTACGACCTTCTGCAGTTACCTACGAATATTTTTTATCGAACATTTCGAAACGACGTCGATTTCGATTTTTCTTTGCGTTCCACGAGTTTTCAGAGCTATTTGAAAAAATCGTGAAGATAAAATTTAAAAAAAAATTGGCGCTTACGACCTTTTGCAGTTACCTACGAATATTTTTTATCGAACATTTCGAAACGACGTCGATTTCGATTTTTCTTTGCGTTTCGCGAGTTTTCACAGTTATTTGGAAAAATCGTGGAAAATAATTTTTTTTTAAATTGGTGCTTACGACCTTCTGTTTTTACTTTGTTTTTTAATCTTCCTTAAAAATTGTAATGAAAGAACGACGTATCCGCCCAACTTACGACCTTTTGCACTTACATTTTTCGAACTCGTAATTTCAATTGATCTATACGTTTTGACCGTTTTCGGAGCGTATGACGTGAAAAAAAAAATTATACGACCTTTTGCCACCAAAATCGCGTTTTTGGCGCTTACGACCTTATGCCATTAGACACGCGATATCAAATCAATTGAAATAAAACAATTTATACACTAAATTTATTCATTTTTCCTCGCTTATCGTTTGTTCAATCAGCCCATATGCGATAATTTGCACCAAGCTGCTTCCTTTCTATGCGCAACTCGTGGATCACATAGTCATGAGTTTCTAATAGCAAGAAGCTGCGCTCATTATTCCTTGTTTAAATTTGTTTCTGACTAAAGTTGTAAAATTTCTAAAATCGATTCTGTTACAGTGATTCTTTTCGCGTTATGCTATTCTCAAAACCTTTTTGGATCAAGTATTTATACGGTGTAGATACAGAAAATGTTGTCTTCAAGATCTTGTCTCAACGATTTAAGCTAAATTCGTATTTGATCTAAGCTTCGTAAAGTTTTCCAGCTTCTCGAGTTCATTTAAAAACTTCTTCACCAGCTATCCTGTTTTTATCTCGGAACAATCGGTTCTAGGCTGACCTCGATGTGCCAACCATCGAACTTCCCGCGCTCACAATCGATTCGAGTTCGAAATCAACGTCGAATTCGTCATTACAGTGACTCAAAAAGAGCCTCAGGTACCACGTTTAGTGGAATTCTGACGAGTTTTGGGTTCGTTATCAGTGAGCCAAAAAAACATTCAGATAACAAATTTGACAAAAATCTGCGGATTCAGTTTCCAGATATCGTAATTTTTATTTGATTTTTGAGACTCCTGGATCCATCAAGAACTCGAACTGTAATTAGTTGAAAACCGTTCCTATCCGCTGCTCCCATAATAATCCTACGAACTTGCCTCTAAGTAATAGACGTACAGCTGAGAATATCTAGTCTCGATGATTCCTAATCAATCACTGTCCAGAGTCCAAAGTCCGAGCGCATGGAGCGCCGTGGTCATAACACGCACAGTTTTTATCCCCCGTCCAATTAGAATCGCGGTTGGATGCGATGCGTGTGAACTGTTGCGTGCGGCGTGTCGCATGGAGCGCGTTGTGCCCCGTGGTCAGTGGTCGCGGTGCCTAATCTCGAGGACGTCAACGCATGCCTAGACGGTTGGCAGGCGGCCAAGGAATTCGTTAAACAACCGTTGAAAATATTGACTCATTTGTCACGCGGTATCGCCGCACGCACACGGACTCCTCGACGCCCGTTGGTATCATAATCACACGGTATAGCATCATGCCATGAGCGCGCGCCAACACCGTCTCGAATCAAGATCACGCGGCTGGATTAGCCGCGTGTGGTATAATAACTCGAGACCTCAACCACCGCACTACGGCATATTTCACTTTCACTTTCCGTTTTGTCACCGACGATCGTCGCCTTCGGCACTTAGGTATGACGGAGGATAGTTTTTTCGACCTGTGAATACAGGTGTCAGACTTTTTCTTCCGTCAATCATGACTTCCGATGTTACAGGACAATAGTCATTGAAGAGGTCATGCGTCTCAGAGATCGTGAGAATGCTGGAAGAACCAGATGATTTTCCAGAAGACTGGAAGAACCCGGTATCTGATCCTTACTAGCCGTATGTCACACTTTGCCTTGTCAACGATGGGGAATTGGTTCTCGACTGGCTCAGATGAATGAGGATAAGAATTCTTGGGTTTCGTTATGAATCATTGATTGACAATAAAACGTTCGTAACGAGAATCGTTCTTTACGGAACGAAACCGGGCCGTTTACCTCACTCGAAGAACGAAGGAGCCTGTCATGCGGTAATCTTTATCTCTGGGTACATCAAGACCAGCGTAATGTCGTTTGACCGGTAGCAACAAGGCGTGGCCTAGATTCATACCGACGATAATCCATAACGCTTCGAGAAGTATTCTCCGATAATCAAAGTGACCGAAGACGGGATATCGAATGAAAGAAACTTTTCACGAAATCTGCACAATCTGACCGTGACTCTGTAACCGCATTGGCTCCAAGTGAAAATACCTGCACGCGTTCGAGAAACGGCGCTGTGCAGATTGCGGGCCCGCATAGCACTCGCCCCGAAGTTGTCCGGTAGGTTTTTGCAGAATCGAAGGAGCCGGAGACCGGGGGCCCCCTGGACCGCAGATACGGCGACATATCGGCACCGAAAAGTTGGTAATGCGACGTACCATATTAGCCAGAGATAAATGAGAGTTAGCTTCTTGCCCTGCGAAGAAGTTGACGATGAGTTACGGGTCCAGAGGCCCTGGTCAGAAAGTCAGATCTGATCCTACGACATTCCTGAAATTCCGGATCCTGTACCGGACCGGCTGGAACCGAGCCAGCGGACTGATAACGAGTAAACGTCTTCTTCGAACCGTTTTCCTTGATGGTTAAGCCTCATCCCCCTTGCCCGAGATTCTGGGCTGCCGTTCAATTCAAATTCAGTCATCCCGTATTTCCCGGTTTCCACTTGAGACCGCGGGTAGTGCGCAAAACCCCGATGGTCTGATCCTGTACCAACGCGTATGGAGGCACTGGGCAGATCTACATCTGTGTATACCTGGCCGTGCGAGCTCTGTAACACCCGTTTAAGGGATACTGCCGGCACAAGCTGCTTCCAGACGCGTGTCACGAATGGTGCAGCTGTTGGCGTGTATACTATAGTCGCTTGCGTGGAGCATTGTGTTTTCGTATACGGGAAAAAAGAAGGAGACAAAAAGTAAAAATTATAATGAAATGAAAAATGAAAAAAAAAGAGAGGGAATTCAAAAAGGAAAAACTACCTACCAGTCGCCCCCCTTCGGGGGGCGATTTACCGGTGGGGAAATTCGAAGGCGTATAATGGCTCGAAATTGCCAAATTATAGACAAGGATCTGATCAAATGCATATTCAAGTGATAATAATCTCCAACAACTGTTTCCCCAAAACGTTTTTAAGTATCTTGAAACATAGAAAAATGCGGAATCGATTATGACGACACAGAGTAGAATTAATTACAGTTTTCAACGATTATACGCAGGCTAATGGCTGCGACTAAGATCAGATAATGCAGTTTGGGCAGAACACGTCTTCATTTTACCGTCAAAGTTGAATTTGAAAAGCCCAAAAAATTGTTAAATTGCGATTACATGTCCGAAACTGTAGATTCATTATGTAAAAATGACGTAAATCGTATCCTCCAACATTTCTACGACGTAAGTTGAATGGAATTGGACATACAGGGTGAGAATTCCTAGGGACCCGTTGATCTGAAGTTGGCTAGAACCGTGAAACAAGCTTTCAGACATTATTCTGAACCAATTAAAGTGTCCGAATGCTCATTTTTCATGTAATTTTTCATCAATTCATGTAATTGGCACATCAATCTTTGAAAATGTCCAACTGTATCCGCTCGGCCATCGTCTCGTCGAGGATAAGAAAAAAATGACACTGAGAATGGGTAACGCGTCTTGGAGCGGATTACAGTTAGAATTGTTAGTGTCGAAACATCTGCCGGTTCCTCGGTGGCGCCGGGCCGCCCCGAGGCCGGGACAAGGGACGAGGTCGAGAGGGTTGTTTGTGGTTCGGGGTCTCGTATTCGTTGGCTTCGTTAGCGAGGGCGGAAGGAACCGGATGATTTCAGGGCTGTTTGAAAACGTGGCGGACCGGGACGTCGCCTCTATCAGCCGTGCGATTAGCTGGACCGTGGCTCCGAGGGTGACAGACAGGTAAGTCTGCGGGGCAGGGCTCAACGATAAGCCGAGTCAAATAGATTCGGGCGAACATCTGTTTCTCAAATCGTCTCTACTCATGTTCCCTTTCTTGTTCTTATTTTTTTTACTCGTGTAATTCGTCATCCCTCCACAAACACAGACACTGCACGTGTGGCCACAGACCACTCGTTACGTTCTATAGTCCGTTGTGAAAGAACTCGAAGAACAAGAGTGCAGGAGGAGACGCGTCTGTGAATTATCCGAAGGGTTGTACGCAACAGTCTATCCTTAATTGCACTTCCGTTTATTTCTGGGCCGGACGTTTCCACCCTCCGCCATTTTTTAAATGATATTCCTGTCTAGTTTTTGTCACGATCTTTGAATAACTGTACCTAATGTTTAACACCGAAGGGCACGAGACCGGAGGACGAAATAGGCCTCAGGTAGACTCCAGGTACCCTCGAGTCTCCGGGTCGGGGGTTAAGCATTAACGAATTCATGTGGAAAGAGGCGATGGTTAGAATGGCTAATCGCTTTATTGCCTCACCTCGGTGATTCGGGGATCCGTTGAAGCTACTCCCTAAAAAAAACCTAGTTTGAAATCCCTTTAAAATAGTAAAAAATCAAGTTTGAGTGAATGAGCCCCTCGGAATTTTAGTTTCTCTCTTTTCTTCATATATTTTCATATATTCCCGATGTTTTGGGTCGTGGATCCATGAATGAGGTCTTGCACGCAAGAACGACGCGACTAAAACGGAAATAGGAAACACATTGAACGGTTTCTTCATCGAAGATGTCACCTTCATCCTTGACCGGTGATCCTGACTCCTGATGGCTCGTTAGAGAAAAGACGAGGGTCAAAATGAACAATTCGTTACCACGTGGTGGAAGCAGTACCTACATGTGGTTGACCTGCTCGAGTGATGATTCGACTGTGAGTGGAAACGGTAATGAGGAAATCTTCGATCGTTTCAGTTTTTTTTCAACGAAATTGGTGACGTTTCTAAGAGGAAAGAGATTCATTTAAAAGACATTCCGTTTACGTGTATACGAGTTCCTCGGTCTAATCAGCGAGCTCATTAGTCGACGGCGATAAGCACTTCGGCCTCCGGTCACTCTCCGCGAGACGTTAACTTGGTTCTATCGTGGAATACAGTAGCCGCAGTGTATCGCGTATTAGCATTGATAGTTCGTGAGAACGATTATCGTTATCTCAGTTCTCGGATTACGTCCACGGCTTAGTCTCAACTCCAATGTATATTATGATCGTGAAATGCGAATTTATTCAAACGTAATTCATGGGCTCACTTACTTTAATCGGAAGATGTTCTCATGGTCTCGTGGGAACTGATCCTCAATCTATTCATCCTTTCGGCTTTCGGGACATTCTGAATCATAAAAACTGATAGAGACATGTGAAAATCAGAGTCCGAGTCCGAATAAACTATAATTTGCACTATACGGACTAATATGAGGTCTTTACGAAGTCTTTTGAAGTCCAGAGTGAGAAAGTTTATCTTCCTGCTACACTTTTTCTTGAATATTCATGTTTCACTTAATTGATTCCCTGAACAGCTACCATAAAGATTTTCCTCGATTGATCATATTGGATTTTTTGTCCCCAAAAAAAGCTTCACTCAATTTCTAATTGGCTTATCAACTAGTAATTATATGTATCAAACCCTCGCAATTGATCAGATGATCAAGGATAGCCTGATGCGACCATCAAAGTGGCAAGAAGCTGCTGGGGTTGAGTTTTCAAAGGCGTTCGTATAATACGTACTACTTCGACATCGTAATAAACTAATTTCGCGTTGCTTCCGTGGTCTGGTCTCTCCCACTTTGCTTCACCCTGTTATTGTCCTGTCAATACCAGTGACAGTGTCATTGTCGCAGACTCTTGGCAAAATAGGATGATATATACGGGTGCTTGGAACCATCGAAGGTAGAAACCCTACGGTTCGATCCCTCGATACACGAATTCGGTATGAATATTTATGCGTTTACTACCCCCCCTTCGTAAATCTCAGTCTGATTGTATTACGCCAATATTATAACGAGACCCGCAGGTAACCACCCGTCCCCTCATTCGATGCATTTTTTTTTTTTTTTGCGTAGTAAACCTGTACAAATTGCGATTCCTGGAGGATAGGTGTAATCAATAGATTGCCAGCCTGGCCGTGATCCGAGTGCGAAAAATCTTTCAAAGTACTGATCAGACGCGGCGGAGATTACTAGCTATGTACACTTGCTGGGAGGTAATTGACGCGGCTGTGCAAGAAGTGAGGAACTCAGAGTAATAAGAACCGAGTTAATCCGGTACCGAGATTATAAATAATGGAATGATTCCCTCGATACCGAAATACGGCAAAATCGGGAGGAGCACAAAGCGCAGGAGTTAGCTACCAGACGAAGTAGGCGTTTATCGAAGATACAGCCGCAGGCAACTAGCTCTTCTGACCGATCATTATTCATGATCCAGTCGGACCGCGCCACTTTCAGCCTCCGCTATTCCGTTACCGCCAAGAATACATTTCGCGTAGGTATAACGCGGCTGAATTTCACACTGATATCAAAGTGAAAAGATAATTGCTGAAGAAAAACTGGTCGAAAGAGTGAAACAGCTCGGCAAAGTTCGCTGCGGTGTACAATGTGAACAGGGAATCGATAGTTCGATCAGGTTTGTAGGGAAATGCAGTGAACCCGCAGGGTTATACCTCCCTCCGTTTTATATGGGGCCGTTGAGAATCATTAGCTTATTCATTCGGCGTTCGAATACGCGAGGATATGGCTGACAATGAGCTTCCGGTCTTCATCATTCAAACTGTTCTTTTTATACTCTGCAGTTTCATATAGGTACAGAGTGAAGTTATCGTATTCGCCCCGAAACGGCTCTTCTAAATTCATAGAACTGATCAGACTCTGAATGTTTCCAAGAATCGAATGAAATTTACCACATGATGCCTTACCTGAACGTTTTTTTAGTTACTTCAGAAGCTGATCACGATCTCGACGTTGTAAACTTGCAGAATTCGAAATACTATTGGGACGTAATCGCGAGACACTTGGCTTCGACTTGGCTTCATCCCAGTGCAAAAACATGCGGTAGACTCAAAGCATTATCAAGCTTGTTGCGAATGAGGAAGGGATAAAGCTTGATCCCGATAGTTTTACAACTAGATTGTGGGGGGTTCGAGGACTGGGACATCGACTGGTTCGCAGTTTTCGCACAAATTTTAGCAAAACTCTCTAACACGCACCAGCTGCGAAAGGGTCACCGCGAAATATCGCCCCGCGTTTGTTCCCAGGCGTCAATGTCTCTCCTGGCGAAGGGGGTTCGTTGTTCGAACCACAAACGGTTGCACTTCCATGTAAATGAACCTCTCGCTATATAGCTTCCTGGTACCGCTTCGTAGTCAAGACTTCCGTTTCTCACACGGGGTAAACCTACGAAGATAATGACTCTGGTGCACCGACGACGATAACAGCGACAGATTTCTCATTTCTCTTCCGAAAACTGTTGAAACAACAACAACAAAAAAAGTATAGAACTGACGAAGGGCTACCTGTACCCTGATGGGCGTGTCTGTGAACCGGCGCCCGGCTGCACCTTGTGGCGTAAATTATTACATAGAAAGAGTAATTTAATTAGTCCTCTTTGTTCAGGGGCAACCCTTTCCTTTACCGTCTTGGACAGGTGGGCGTTTCGCGGTCTTCGACGACTTAATGACCCGCAGGATGCTATTTAGTACCTAATATCCCGTCCGATAGTCCGAACCACTTAAAGTCACGTCAGCCTGACGTCAAAGATATATTCCTTATCGAGCTGACGGCGGATGAGTCGGAAATCGACGTTCTTCAGTCCCTCTTGTCAACGACACGCTGATCGCCACATTTCCGTCGTTGATTGCGGCGTCGTACTTCTCTGTCGATCGAATTGTTATAAATCGAATCTCCCTCGGTAGCTAACCTCAGCCTGGACGATCGCGAGATCCAACCGGTCGTTCGTTCGCGGTGGAGCGCACCAAAGTGGCGGCGCTTCGTTCAAAGGCATGAAGAATCACGCGAGTGTGTTGGGTCCTGTAGATACCTCCTTGCCTTTCGTCGCTTAATTGCTCTCCTCGGTGAAAACAAACAAAAAAACGCTACAACTCACCGAGAAATGTCCACTGAGTGACTCCAAATAAGGCTCTTCGGCCCTCCTCGGAGTCACCAAGACCTCGCGTCTCTCTCTCTCTGTCCCTCTGACTGCGAAAACGCTCAGGGGACTCTGAATATGAACAATTTGTTGTTTTCCATCGTGGTAGTTTGTTGAAAATGGCCCAAACTGCCTTAGCTACGCGTTGCAGGTGGCCAGTTTGTAGAAGCAACCACGCGGTGGAGCCTCAACTGATGTTGATAGTGACGCAATACTTTGGGCACACGTATAATCTGTACCTATCGTTTGAGTAAGTAATTGCCGTAGAGTTTGAACCGAGTATCTCGCATCGCAGGGAGCCGTAACAGCGGCACCACCGGCTCTATGAAGAACATAAACCTGGCGCGTCGGAGAGACCAGGGCTTGGCGTACGTGCGACCGTCCCGATTCTACGATCCGATAAGCGCCTCTCTCCTCTCTCTCTCTCTCTCTGTGTCTCTGTCTATAGAGCGTTTGTGCCTTCTCTTCGCCCTCCTAGCAGCGACGTTTGTGCCTCCTCCTCGCAACGACCCGGGAGGCAGCAGCGTGACTCGCTTCATCCTCGTCCGACGACGGGAGGGAGTGGACCTCTCGCTCTAACAACGCGAGTGTAAACGGGAAAAGAAATTCCTCCTCCAACCGAACCGAGCCGAGCCGAACCTAACCGTGCTGCTTGACGGCCAGCGGGAGACCTTCGTGCCACGGCTCAGAGCCACACGGCGTCGTCTCAAACTAAAAACTAAACTCTCTAGATGAACCGCGATGTATGCTATGAAAATGTCGAGATTTAATGCTCTGAGGAATACGTAAGCCGGAAGACTGCGATTCAGAGAAAAGGAAAAGGCTAGAATCGAGAAACAAGCTTTTAGAGTTTGGACGGTTCTGAACCAATCCGAGTGTCTACAAGCTCATTTCGGTGTTCTAGGCAACTTCAGAGTGTTCCATCGTTAGGAAGTCACCATGTACACGTTGTTTGTATGACCATCAACACCCAGTTCGCTCTATACTCTCCCTATCTCCATTTTCCAATGTACTGTGATAATGTATAATGATCAATAAATTATCCCACGGATCTCAAACGAGAAACAGAACAATCTGAGATGCAATATCGAACAGAAAGTATCGATTTACATTTTTTGGCAATAAATTCAAAATGAACAAGATCAGCGACTTCCTTAATAAAAAAAAAACAAAAAACTATTGATGATGGATTACTTGTATTATTTAGAATCGTCAAGTTTTCGATTTTACAAAAAGAAGAAAAATCAGAGCGGTCACTATATCTTCGATAAAAGTTCAAATTTCATTCGTTCATCAAATTTACGTAAATGAAAAATGGCACTGTGCTAAATATTTATCGGATTGCGAGTTTTAAGTCAATATTCATCAACTCGTTATACATCAGACTTGCACCAATTAGCTTCCAACGGTTATCAAATAAAAAATACCGTTTAACGATCAATAACCGCGTTAAATTGAACCCCGGTCGCTGCTGGTACTGCAAGGTATATAAATCAACAAGTGGGGGCTAAAAGTAGTTCTGCTCTGGCCCACCCTGGCCCCCGTGGGCGGCTTACGATGAAAGGACGAGAAGCTCCAGGGTCGAGGGGGGAGAGGAAGAACATAAGCGAAGTTGATAAGCGATCGTCGAAGGCTGGATGTAATCGTCCTTGAAGATTAGACACGCGGTGGATAGTTTGTTCGCCAAACTCCACTATAATGCAATCGTACAGACGTTTTGCGTTCGCCAGTTCGCCTCTGGCGTCGGTAGCGGATCGGCAAAGGCTCTTCCAATACCGAAACGTCCTTGCGGAAACGAAAGTAACTAATGCGTATCCGCAAAGAGTGGCGCGAGGCAACGAGAGGTGAACGATTCGTGCAAGGCTGCACCACGGACCGCGGCTCGATAAATAAACGATACGTACACCGCCGATTGGGAGAGGCTGTATCGATTCTGAGTCCTCGATCGTTCGTTATTTGAATGAGATTGAGGAAGTCCGAAGGATCACTGATCAGGACCCGTGGGAGCAAGAAGCGATTTTCTGACGAAAGAAAATCCAAAACCTCGCGGCGCTTCCATCTTCTTCACGCGGTGATCGGTATTCGGTACGGCGAATGTGCGACGGTTCTGTCCTCTTCTTTCTGTCCCTCGAGGAGGACCGATCGTGGGGCCGCTCCCGCGGCCTTGTCCCGGACCGCCTACACCCACGCGCGATCAGACCCCGAGCCAACGTCACTGCGGAGTCTGTGCTCGTCTTTTTTTCGCTTTGAGTATCGTTGGCTTCGTTTTTATACTTCTTACAGCGTGCAGGATCGATTACGAGTAGGGTAGAAGCGTCGTTTCGGCCATCCCACCATTTCTGGCCAATTCTCGAAGGCTGATTACTCAATTCCATCAAATTAATCGATTGCCAGCATAAATATGGCTTGAAGAAAGTCTTTGATACAGTTTTTCAACAATTATTGAATAGAAAATCAATCATTTCAAGGGCTGAAGTGTGTTTTTACCATTTGTACCGTTTCTGAAGTTACATGCGAATCAATCACGGAACATGAGACAATCGTCGCCGCTCGTGTCAAGTATTAAATTGTCAGTAAACCGCGGGGTTAAAGAGACGGTAGAACGATTATCCGGATAAACTGGCTCGGTGGTAGCCACGCCCTCTATCAGATACCGAAGAGTGAAAACTGCGACCGCCGATCATTTCGTACGTGTAATTATGCGGGTATGTATACGATTGTACAGGGGAGGAAGCACTTGGCTCTACCAACTGCAGCTAGCCTTGATGGGGCTACTCGACTTACGCTGAATTGTACCGCGTGCGGTTTACCCTCCTGATGTCAATTGCCGTTGCACAGACGAAGAGGGCGAGAAATTTTAGTGGCGATTGGGATCTGACCCTAGAATCTGATTTGAGATTCACGATTAGCGACCCAAAAGACCTTTTGGTACCAATTTTCACCCAAATCCGTTGATCCGTTATCAAAATATCGTCATTTTTATTTGATTTTCGGGACTTTTATCATTCAACTAATTCGGAAAGTAATTAACCGATCGAAGCTAAAGTCTAATCAGTTCTCAAGATTGGGAAACCCGCGTCGATCGAGAAAACAGAGAAATGGGAAGTTGAAAACGTTGCTTAGATCCTGAAAATCGATTGATTTGTACAAGAATTCATATGCTTTCGTATTTCGATTCGATATCAGAATTGCGAAATTCGTAGTGACGGTCAGAAACAGGTGACAGAAGATTGCCGAAAATTATGTTAACTCATATTTTGGGTTCCATGATTCAATTACTTTCATAGATCGTCGATCAAGAATTGGAGTCCAACTCAAATGGGCGGAAAATCCAAAAAACCTGCAGAAATCGCAAGCAGCGTGGCCGTAAAATGTGGCCATTTTCTTTTCAGAAGAAATGGATCACGAATGGTAACAGATATCGTAATTTATCATCGTCTGGGGTGAAGTGTTCTACCGTTTTTAATTCCGCACTTTTGATAACAAAGTTGCTCAAAACCGTAGCACAGCGGCTTTTCATGCAAACCGAATGATTTTCAGAATTCGCGCGTAGGCAGATCCGACGCATAACGATAATATCGACAGTACCGTATATTAAAACTAGTTTCCGATAAGAAACATACGATCCGAGTTTCTCTTTTTCCTCCACATAGGTTAATCCACCGGAACCGCGATAGTCTGACTTGAATTCGCGTGGGTTTTTAATCCACTTCGCTCATCCGCAGACCCATAATTTAATCGCGCGGTTATCAACTAACGTTGGGTGATAAATACGGAAATAGAAACTTGCCGGGCAGCTAGGTGATAACTGAGCAAATGAATGGAGAGGCTCTAGTTCCGCACACCTATGGATCTGCAATAATGGTACCATTAAATGGGTCGTATAATCATTGATATATATACCGATAAGACGTAATAGCCGGCTTCGATACGTGCCCTCGGTTAAATAATTTACAATTACGAATCGACCCCATCGGGCTGCTCCTCTCGACGGTGTTAATCTGTAAATAATCGATTAACCCGACTCGCGTTTATTATCAAATATACATAACCCATAGCTTGCGGCCACGTAACCCCACATCGAAGTATACGCGGACGGTAGCGAATCGCGTGACGAGTGAATTCGCGATTAATCTTACAGTGTTGACTTCAGAAAAAAAAAAGAAGAAGCATGATTTTAATCGCAATTTCACACTCTTGAGATAAGAAACATGGCCGCGCGGTTATTACCCGGGATCTGTAATCACTGTCTCGGTACATCGATTCTTTTGATCGTTTTTCTTTCGTTTCTGTTTGTTTGTTAATTATTCTTTCGATATTTGAACACCGTCGACAGCAGCGACTGGCTCGAGGTCGTAACGTAATTGGTACACATTTATATCGCCACGTAAGCCGCAATTACGTAATGTATGTTCGCGATGCCGCGAGTGCTTATTTTCTCCATTCGAGGCGTCGTCAGCGTTTGACTTAATTTCTTGCAGCTAATAAAACATCGAGCTATAACTACAAATGACTAAACGGTTCGAGAACACTGAGGAGGAATTACAAGCTGCGGTATGTAGCGATTAAAAAAGTATCCATGAACCTACTCAAGTCCTGGAAATATCCAGTTGAGAAATCAAGAAATTCAATTAAACGACTCGGTAGAGTCTCGCGCCAAGTATATGAACAAATAGGCTTTTAATGTCACGTTTGATGATATCAAACGCGGTTGTAATTTCAAATGGCCAGAATTTTTTTTATCTCTCTCTCTGTTTTTCACCGCGCGTCTTGAATCGTGTAACAGACGGAATCGCGACCAGTGAACCGTAATTAGTAAATTGAGTCTCCGCTTCAATTAATTCTAGCGAATAAGTGAATGAGAAAAAAAGTAGTAAATGACCGTTTTGGCTCAAAGCCGCGGGTCGATTTGGAGAAGAATAAAAGTTGAAGAAATCGCGGGAGAAATAGGAAACTGAAAGAGAGGAGCGAAACTTAGATGGCGAATTTGGCGCCTATCCAGCCCCAGGACCGCGTCTCAGTCTCGTTTGAGACTCGGCAGAGTCTCGCGCCGAGTGAATTAAAGAAACAAGCCAATTAGCGAGTAATTAGTCTGTCAAAAAAACACGAAGAACTGTAAGCGATACTTGGCGTCCGATAAAAGTCGTATCTTCGAGGGGATATTCGCTCGGGAATCGAAGGAAATCATTTAATACTATCTTCGATGAACTCGATTATTCGCAGTAATAAGGTAAAAGGCCCGGTTTCAGACGTTGTGAAGATGTCAGCTGGGGTTCGTGATGCTGTAGAATAAAGTGAGAACGAATTCAAAAACCGGGACGTTTACCTCAAATGATTTTCGAGGATTTCCGGCGATTTACTATTCAAGAAAGTTGCCATTTTCAGTTGAGATTCTCAGCAATTATTACCTCACTCCCTGAGACTAGACTATGAATTACTATTTCGCGCGCGTTTTACGCTCAGTTTTAAACTTGTACTCGACTGCGACCGAAAGTAATGAGAGCTCGGATCGATCAGCAGACTTTTTAGATTTCATCTTCCCGTGTTTCAATGCTCAGAGATATCATCATTTGGTTCGAACTTACGGAAATTGAACGAAAAATTCGTGGTTAGCGAACCAAAAAACCTTTGGATAACAATTTCAATCGTAATATGAAGATTTTTTAATCTAGTTCAAGCCATTTAGATTCGTCGTTTTGAATTTCGCAAATCTGACTGCAGATTCGTGATCAACGACCCAGAAAACGTTCTATTACCAATTTTCATGAAAATCCGTTAACCTGTTATCAAGATATCGTCATTTTATTTGAGACTCCTTGAGCCGCGCGCAGATATACTGGAGATGTGGAAGAAAGAGCTGGGAGTCTCGCAGAGTATCAGCGTGGTATAGTTTTTCGCTAGTATCACTCTACCGCTGTACAGGATAATCGAACTTTCCAGCGTTTACCTATACATGTACGACGTCATAAAACGCTGGACAAGCATTAATACATGTTTCACATTCACGTGAAACGTTCATCTTAACATAAAATGGCCGCTCTTGAACCTCACGTAGTGGCTCCTATCGCTACAACGCATACGCAACAAATTTTTGTTCAAATTGACACATCTTCCACATCTCAGAAAATTATCCCTCAGAGTTTTTCAGTTATTCCAACTGGGTTGGTTTTTATGTATGATTTCTATGGTAGAATTAAGCTGCAAACGTGGTCGGCGATGAGTAAAAAAACAGCGAGTAAAAGAGGCACTTTTTGGACTACATTTATCCGTGGGTACATGGTGAACTTTTCAACGTGACGAAGAGAAAATAAAACCAAAACAAGATGAGAGTTTGAAAACGTAGGTCAGCAAGTGCATCCGGCTAGTCGAGTTTGTTCCATGATATCGACTCGACGAGGAGACACCAGGAGCAAGCGAGTGAGTTACTGCGTTTATCGATTGACTTACGACCGCCGCAGTTCACCGCCTATGCTCCCCGCGACCCTGCGACTCGCTCAGTTTTTCACTCTATATTAAAACGGTGGAATAAATAATGATAAGAAAATTATCGATACCCGTGCAGAAAAATCTCAGGGGCGACTTAGGGATGCCCTAACATTAGCAAGGCCTTATAGAGCCTCGCTAGGCCTTGATTTGGATGAAATATGACTTCCTAAAGCAGGTCACCACCAGCTAGGCCCCAGTCTGGATACGCCAAGTAGAATTCCTCGGTCGTAACCCCAGGGAAGCCCGATCAGGCCCCTAACTCGTCCCTGACAATGAGATTTTTCTGCACGGGTCTACCGAGATCAGAGGATAAAAATCCAAAGTCTGGGGTCCGAAGTACAAATTCATTCGTGGTTCCAGAAGGATGGATTCTGACCATGACAGTCCTCTTCTGCTTATCCAAAAAGGACGAGGGACCCTGCGATCAAGTTGGGCGACTGTAGCGGGAAAAACTATCCAGGTCCTTGGTAGGGTATTACTAGTTCTTCCCACTTGGGTAAATGGTAATAGAAAAAAGCCGTGTACCGGATATAGAATTGGACCGCATGGATTTAAATTGCCTCTTCTCGTACCCACGTCTAACCCATTTACCAACTCGACCGAATTGCTTCCATCACGTTCTGTCACTCGTGTTTTTGGTCCACGTCGTCAACAGACAAACTCTGAACTTTGAGCTTTTGCCAGTTATGAGAAGATAATCTACATCAGTCAATTAATTTGATATATTTTAAATATTGGGTAATTAGTCAACATCCCTATCGAATCCCGGTTGTCAAACTCCGCGACGAGGATGAGGCAGGCCTTGCGTTTCCTGTCAACTGCAAATTCAATTTCTTCACGCTCGAACAGATATCGGCTCGAGTTATACAATGGAGTGTGGAGTAGGTATAACACCGGAGTTCGATCCCCGCTGTGTCTAGTCCGCGGTTATAGAAAAAAAGAAAAAAAAATCTGGGAAAACAATCGAATAACCTGTCTGTGTTGGGGTATTCGATGCTGCCACATTGTCTGTACCTCCTGGTGAAAAACGTTCCAACAGAAACCAGCCGATTTAGGCGGCCAAAACTTCCCGTGTTTCCGTGCTAAAAAATATTGTCATTTGTTTCAAACTTGAGGAATTTGCACAAAAAATTCGTGGTCCATGACTCAAAACACCAGAAGATATTTCAAACGCTGAGATCAAGGGAAAATTCAACATTCTATTCGACGAGGTGATTAGAATAACTTCACGTCATCTCTGAAATCAGAGAAACGGAAGGTTGGAGAGTAAATTGTCGCCATAAATTTGGAAAATTTGCTTTACAAACGATTCTCATATTCTATCCAATCCGCAGCGCAACGGTTTGTGTATCGATAAACAGGCTCGATATAGATTCTCGTGTCCGCGAATCCGGGAGTCCGGGTCAAAACCAGACCCGCTTTGTATAGAAGAGAGCAATTTTGGACGGAAGCCAATCCGTTCGCTATAACGTACGTCGCCTAGCCAAGATCACAATTTGTTCGCGGTCAAAGCGCACGGATAGGATAGGATAGGCCACGTATGGTTTGTTTTTCGCATCACTTCGACAGAAACTTGATTGAACTAGACTAGGCGATGCGGTACGAAGATTGAAGAAAAACAAACATGTCCATACGGTACATCCGCCACCACCGGAAATGAAATATATTATTCTACCGCGGCGTATTGCCGTATGAAAAATTGAGCAAACCAAAATATACGTTCTAGCATTACGACGCAGGAGGTACGGAAACCTAGGGCAATGGTAACTCGTTTAATACGTCGCCCTTGGGGGACCGGAAACTCTCCAAACAATGTTAAAGTCTCGCCCCGTTGCCCGCAGACCGAATCACGGAGGCGACTCACGTACGCGTCGGCCATAGAAGGCATCATATTTTCATGCACCTGAATGACTCCAAGGAATGTCGGACACACTCCGCTTATATGGTGAATTATTTTAATTGACCCACAATCGACTACCAACGGCGTATGACAGACTCTGATAAGTCCAGGGCGAAAAATGATACAGCAAAACGTGTTACGTTCACCAACCACTTGGTGGAAGACGGAACACCTGTGCGGCCAGTTCGTAATTGGCGAGTACAGGTACGTGGGAAACCTGCGAGGCATAGCAATAACATCACATCCGCACATGGTTTTAATTCTAGTCGCGCAATAAATGAACCGTAACGACGCCAGGCTCGAGTTCGATACGCGATATCGAGAACCACGTATCTACGGTATGGAACTGTTACAGGTCGGCCCTAGACAATCGATACTTTTGCTGACGAGCCGTGCTCCGCGTCCACAGGTCGGATGTCCTCCATCTTCACGTCGGATGGAATCCTGGGCCAGTTGCGTTCAGTTGGTTGAATTTATTCGTGCATTTGTCGATACGGCAGCTCTAGATGCCTCTTGAAAGGTGGAACAAATTCCATGCCGGATAACTATTCGAGGATTAGATGCGCGTTGTGGGAGCACAAGGCCAACCGGTGGACTTTCCACCGGCTGACGAGGCCTGGATTAAAGTGACAAACGTCCTGCTACCAACGGCGCGGTAACACGAAGGGTCAAAACTTCCGACTGTTCGGATAGAACCACCCGAAGATGTCGAGGAATTACAAATAAAGTAATTATTCTGAATTAATTCAACCCTGTGAAAAATTGTTGAATTTCGTAGGATCAGAAATGGCGGGCGATATCATATCCCTGAAAGAAACAGAGTAACAAATCTGTGAGTCAAATTTAGTTCCCTGTCTAGATTTTAAGAATTCATCGCGTGACATCCCACCCTTCGAAAATATCATCAAAGCTAGGGTAACAAAAATATGTTTACCTCGTTCCTGCAGACGTGAACTGAACGTAATTCATTGTTCCATCGACATCGAACTCGACTTGTTGTCGGGACTGGAAAAAGGAACGAAGAGTATCAAGAGCACCGTGTTCTGTGTACAGAAAGGTGAAAAAAAGCTCGCCGCCGGCTTTATATTGGCATGGGAATTTGTAATTTTACCAGCCTAGACAGGGACTCGTGTCCCTCACCCCTTGCCACAGTAGACATAGTCGAGGGTTAGAGAAACTGATTGTATATTGCGATCGGGGGCTGAGGCCCTTCAGGCTCGGTGTATAAATACCTGCCTATTAGCCTATATGAGAAGATCCTGAGGGACGATCGTCGATCCAATAATGAAATATAGCCGTGAATCTGATCGATCATATGGTATAGTTGATGATACGAGTGTACCAAGACACCTGATACTCTAAATGGGACGACAAGACATTTACCAAGGTGACATTGCAGCGTCATTCTAATGGCGTATTTCGTAGGTATAAAAGGATGAGTATAAGCTAGGATTAGCATATTTGGTAAACACGATCTGAGTCAGTTGGCTGGTTTCCGACCAAATTCTGAAAGCGAAGAAATATATATTCAAATATCTGCATGATCACCGCGGACAGGTATAAGCGAACTGAGTTATTTATACTATGATGATGAACCTATAGACAAAGGAATAAGAAAGCGGGACGAATGTTTATTTTCTACGGGTGGTGGTGGTTAGAAAAAACCTGTTTCTTCTCCTCCCTGTATCTGGCTCGTTCATTGATGCTCCAAACTCATATGCATAACGAGCATATATGCAGCGTAACCTACAATGGAGGCACTATAGCTCCGGGCGCATTATAGACCCACACACGCGCGATACGTGGAAGGTATTATGTGCCTCTCTATTACACGTCATGCACCCACTGTAACAACAGGTAGATATCCATAGCGCGTGAACACAATACGAGAAACTTTTTACTGTGAGAAAGTATCGCTTGTCTTATCCCAAATGCGCCATTTTGTAGTATGAAAAAAAAAACTTTCTGTGTTTCCGTGCTAAAAAATATTGCTATTTGGCTCGAACTTTAGGAAATTCAATGACGAATTCGGGGTCAGTGACTCTAAAAACCTTCGGATAACAATTTCAATCGGAATCTGCAGATTTTAGGATTTTTTTTTCCAAGCAACTTGGAGTCGCCATTTTGAAATTTGCAAATCTGACTCCAGATTCGTTATCAACAATCCAAACAACCCCCTGATACCAATTTTTATCCAAATCAGTTGATCTTTTATCAAGATATCGTCATTTTTGTTTTATTCCTTGCGCGAAAGTCGCGTCGATTGGGCAAAATTTGGTAAAAATTCGCGAACTCGTTCTCGAAATATCGTCTCATACATACACAGACGCAGACGAAGAACTCAAAATAGTCGTGGGTGATTCTCTGGACCTGAAAACGTGGAGATCCAATTGAAAACTCAACTTTCCATTTCCGGGGTGGTTCTTTTTTCTCTGAAAACGGAAGATCTAAGTTCTACTTCCCACAATCAGGAATCATTGTATCAGTTTTTTACCCTCACATTTCTTCTTCCGTGGGACAATGCGACACAGTCACAAAGGTGGGCTATTAGAATTTGGACACTGTCACACTGCAATTCAGAATGGAGACACACAGTGTATCTAAGGGGTGACTGTTTCTTCGGATGTTACGTACCCCGTTGATCCAGGTCATCCCTTCGCGCTTTCAAATCTACTCTCTTGACACATGTCACTCATTTTTGTACCCTTCCGTTACCGGTTTCCCCGCCGCCATTTTCCTCTTCTTATATAATACACATACACAAGATCCGGATATCGCCGGTTCTTCATTTCTCACGATTCGCGGACTCCACGAAAAGTCCCCCTGGTCCCAGTCTCTGCTGTACCTAAGAAACTCCAGACAAAAGGGCTTCTGTGCAGTTGATTCGAATCAGCAGGATTTTTTTTTTTTTTTCATTCAGTTGTCGGCGTAAAAATTTCTCACTGATCCACTCGCATATGAAAATCTAGTTTGAGCAGTTCTTACAGAAATTCTAACCGCGATGGATAATCCAAGGGGCGAGAGAGAGAGAGAGAGAAAGAGGAGATTGGCGGTTGTATTTATTGCGCGTGGAGGGTGGCGAGTGGTCCATTGGGAACGAAGCGGTAAACCAAAGCTCTAACGATTATTGGTTTAACGATTGAGCCTTAAGAGCGACTCAACATCGACGAATCGAGATTTAGAAATAATTATAGTTACGGCAGGAGAAGAGTGAGAAGCAGATGAAGTAGGAAAGTAGAGGCCTGATTTACTTGGGCCTCATTCCGTCCGGACCTCTAATCTCGGTACAAGACGTTAATTAACCGGATTAGCATCGTGGCGAGAGATTTCTCACGAATCTTGAATACATTCAACGTTAGTTAGGTTAATGCGTGTCGTAACTGCAAAGACTATACACTCATACTGATTATATTGTATGGCGTATTTAACACCATTACAGTGTCTGCGTGAAGCTGTACCTTCACGTTGGGTAATAAAGTCGATAGACTCGGAGTGATTATTATCGGGGAAAAAATCTTCCCTGTGATGGACAGGTGCCTGAATCTTGAATTCGATCGGTATAGACACGTGGGTTTAATCAGACGAGATTAAGGGCATCTCGATAAGATCGAAATAGCATGAGAACAATACGGAGTATTTGTTGAACAGGATTATCAATTCGTGGTGTAATGAGTGACAAAACGCCGATTCAGCGAACCGACAAAGAGCTACGAAATGCTGGGAATGGTTTGTAAGACGTTGAATGACCGTCGGTTGGACGGAGATTAGCTTCAAGTTTCCCTCCCACATTTACACTTTCCTCAATGAAATCTTCGATCAGACAATCGTATCCTGGAAAAACGTTCCATCGGATGTCCGAATTCACGTCAACAATAAAATCGGACATGCAATAGTACTCTTCGATGAGGGCAGTGGAGTTGAAAGTGATAAAAATCGGTTGTCGATGTCGCTCGATAATTCATTAGATTGATCATTCCTCCAGTTATTATATGGGTAGCGGTGCATCAGATAGCATAGGAAAGTGGGTTCAACGCTGAGGCGTGGTCGAGTAGGTGTATGAAACTATAGTCCAGTGGACTCGGTTTCGTTCTTGGAGCAAAAGCTGGAACGCCTTTTAAAATCAGTCGCGTACCCAGACCGGAAGCGGTATATAGTCAACGTGCTATCGAGGAAGAGGTTATCTTATCCGGTCCCAGACCGCGTACGCGTCGAGTACCGAAGTTGCTGTGACCATGCGGCAGGGTAATTCATCGGGCCTCTTTATAAGATCGACATTTTATCAAACCATCCGTCAAACATGAAGATCTGGTTTGGACCATTTTTCCACGTACTATAATCGTACACGTAACAAAACTGAATGACTGATAAGGGCTGCCGTATTTAACTTTGCGAGTTTCCGTGCTTAAAAATATCATCATTTGGTTCAAACTTTTGAAAATTCAACGACCAAGTCGTGAAAAAACCTTCAGGTATCAATTTCAATCGTGATCTGAACATTTTTTTTCCTTCAGATCCGTGATCAAAGACCCAAAAAACCTTTCGACGATGATTATCCGGACCTCAAAACGTGGGGATCCGGTGAAAACTCAACTTTTGACGATTTTTGAGGTTTGATAAGCTGAAACCTACTCTCGGACCAAAACTTGTTGAGTCAATAACTTTTTTCTCTTACATTCATGTTCGCGTAATTAGCACGCAGAAAAATTGTCCGATTGATACCTTCAAATGTCAAGGATTTCGAACTCATGATGGTCACAATGTATCGATTAGCTTATCAATCATTCATTTGATTAAGGGGATACGCAACTGAAATTCTACCAAGTCAGTCATTCACCACTAGAACCGAATGGTTATCCGGCTACTCGGTTTGTTCCCACGATTTTAGACCCAAAAACAAATTATTGCTCTTGAGAAAAGTCCCACTGAGATATTCGAGCGCCTATATAGCGAATTTTTGATTCTACATAATCTTCGCGCTGTTAACAGGCAGCCACCGAGTAATAAGTGCACATGATTATGTGCGTGTAGCCCAAGAGCCACGCATACACGTGTATCTATGTAGCCTGGTATATCTTATCGGACGAGAAACAATGCCAGCACTGCAATGTCACGCCCACTCGACAGCCACCTCTCTTTCGTCCGCTATCAGCCCTCACGGAATGTCGAGGCAACGTTTTGATGTATAGGGTCGTGCATGCCTTACCTATAAGCTCTACCTACGCTTTTCTAGCTTTATTACACCGTGAAGTGATAAGGGAGTGTTCCTACGTGTTCCATCTACCTCTTCCAACCCGAATAACTTGGTTATTATCGATTATGCGAAAGAATGTCAGATGGAAAAGCTGTTGCATTTGAAGGTGGAAAATAAGTTCTGAAAGTGAATGTTTTGTCAAATGGTAAGACCTATTTGCTTACTCACTGCGAGGAAGCTGACACCGAAACGCGTTCAACTATGCGTAACAACATGACCTCCGGACGGCCTTCAGCACCAAAATTCATTAATCAATGACACAGGTGGCTATTCAAGGAGAATAAATTCTAGTGCCACATTTGGTACTTTTTTCACATGACTTATTTCAATTTTTCCACAAGTGTGACATTTTTTCGTATAATTGACAATAACTAAGTTATTCAGGTGGCAGGTGATGTAGTCGTGGTTCAATAGTAGCCGAAAAAGAATTGGTGAGACGATTTTTAAATGTCATTTATTATCGCGTACTCTGAATAATTTCTAAAATATCGTATCGGATGTTCCGGATTTCTGGTATTTAATGCATTTATCGCTGAAACGACGAAGAGACTAAGTAGTTCTGAAAATAACGTGTCGTGACCTCGATGTGGTCGTCCGAATTGGCTGCCGGCCCGTTTTACTACGTCTTTGAACTTTGGTACAAGGCTCCAGGTGCACCTACACGTTTTATTCCCGTTCCCCTTCGTTCCCCGCGCTGTACAACATGCAATTTATCTTGGAGCCATTTTCGCGGTGTCTTTATACCCACTCGAGGTAACTGAAAACGCACGATAGTCTAGTGGGTGATTAACTTTTCACCAACATAAGTTATTATTCACCATATGCCACCGTGCGGGACGTGATCGGCTTCCGATAATTGAATTTCCAGGGAAAACTCACGAAATAAATCATTCTGACTAGATCGGGCCAGGTCACAGTCTCATACCTCTTCTTGTTTTTTTACGTTCTTTCTTCCAAGAATCGATTATCGCTTTTCAATGGAAAAATGGAAATTCAAATACTCCAATACGGATCTGTAGGAATATTCGTTATTCTTGTAAATGCTGTCCTTATCAAAATTCCACAAATTGTCCCAACCTCGGTACTGGAGTAGAGATCGCACTTCTGACACCAATGTAACGTTTGGCCGTTACCACCAGGGTCCGCCAGTAAAGAGACCAAGAAAATCAACGGGAATATGTCGAAGAGAGGAGTTTATTAACCAATGTTAAAGCATATCCTATTTTCTACCACATAGTATATCCATTAAAACGAGTGAAAGTCAGGTTAGAACCATATGAACGGCGTTCACCGCTGGGGGCAGCACTTTCTTGGTTTATTTCACCGTTACTATGGTTACGAGAGTTTTTCTTCCCTCCTGCCGAATTTTTTATCCCGGTTTATTCGGCCTCGGTAAAAAAACTGCGACTTCCATCCCGTTAAGGAGGGCAAAAGACAACCTGGTGCACAAGTTGCGGACAGGTGATGCCAGTATCAAGATCAATTGAGAACCAGAATTAAAGAGATTTGGTCATAGTCCAATCCACCCCTCGTCCCTTTCCTCGAGCCCCACGGCATTAGCGCCGGCGGTATGACTTTAATGAATCCAGTTAGTCCTGCAGGGCGGTCTCGATATTCCCCGGGGACTTGCGTATATACCACCTCCGTATATCGTATTGTTGGGTACCTACATCTATTCCTCTGGTGCATCGGGGGGCTCTGGACTCGACGTGGGGAGGCGTCGCGCGATCTCTATCTGCAGGGTCCCTCTCTCACCCCTCTTTTCCATTCTCTGTTCTCCTCTTCTCTTGTCTTCTCTTCTCTTCTATTTACGTACGGCGTATATAATATCGTCTCAGTCTGCCGCAGCCGGTTCGATCTACCGATTAAATGCCCGGTCACCTCGCCCTCGGTGACTCCGTTCGTGCGGTCAAGTTATCTCACAGCGATCTGAATCTTAGGCCCGTGTCGAACTTCGGAGAACTCATTCAATTCATTCGTGAATCCTGGACATTCGGAAGGATCGATTAGAGCCGACGCTGGTTTCCACTAAAAATTAAGAAACAACTACATCCCCGGATTCGGGGGGTTTATATCTGGACCGTGACGTAAGCGCGTGCCATAGACACGCGGCCGTTCAACGAGGGCCGGGGTTTGCGCCGTCGCGGCGCCACCGGACTAATTAGACCGAACCGTACGGCGGGGTGCGTGGGGTGAGAGCAAGTGTATTGAGGATACCCCCATCACTGTGGGGCCTCCCGCCACGCATTAGAAACTGAGGGGGTGGATGAAGAAGGAAGGAGAAAAATGTATGTGATAGGAGCCATAGATGTTTTCCTCGTTCCGCTACACGCTGCTGCAGGAATTTTTCATTCAGTAACGCTATTTTTTAACATTTTTTATCCCCCGCACCCCCATAGTAACACATAGTAACGGTTGTCTAATTGCTAAGATTATGAGGACTGCGAAAATAATCGCAGATTCGAGATTCGAAAACCGATTTTTATTTTTGGAAAATTTGGAGTCAACAGTTTTGCATTGGTTTTAAGCTGATGCTGTTCACTCTTTGAAATGATGCAAGAGGTCCAGCTCGTTGTTTGACCAATTTTCACAAATGGACCATAAGATATATGAGGCCATGAATGTTATTCATGATTTGAGGTATCGATTATCTTGCTGAAAATTTCGCAAAAGAACGTTTTACAGTTTTAGTTTCCGCATCTTCTCGTCTCATTCTACGAATCGAAGGTCCATTTGTGCTATTGATTTTAAAAATCATTGATCAATAAGCTTGCAGCAATAAAACTGAGAGCCAAACCTAATTCATTCGAAGATTTAGAACGAAAACGTGACTTTCCTCTAAAATAGGTTTCAAGGGAAACGACGAAATTATTAGTTAAATGTAATCCTGATAAAAAATAATCCGACTCATGGAGCCCATCGATGACCACCTTGACCTGCATAGTGTAATTCGAACGGAACAAAGAGTCAATGGGCTCCGTTCGCTCTCTGAATTCTTTGGAGTGACTATTCACTCCATAATTGTGAAATTCGTGCCATGCAGAATATTAATAATAATTAATACTGCAAACGACGTCGGTCTTAATCGGTTTAAAATCGCATCAAATACGATATGATTTGCGACTGTACGAAAATCTAATGGAATCCCTTTCGAAATGGTTATAAGAATCATTTGAAAATCAAATTTTTCCACAACGATTCGGTAAACTAAATTTAGGAACCTGTGTTCAGTTCTCGTACGATATTTCACTCCGGGTTTATCGCAAATTGTGAATCCATACAAGGTCAGCGTTCCCCTCGACCGACTATATCAAACAATGAGCCGTTCTCCGGAGGTGACAAGCGAATCGTGGGGGTTCCCGGGAAGGATCTCTTCATCGGGTTCTCTGACCCTATAGAATTAATACCGAGCGTTGTTTTGTCACGAAGCGTGTTTCATTTTTTTTCTTTTTTCATTTTTATTTGCCTCTTGTTCTTCAGTTTTTTATTTCTTCTTTTCCTTTTTTTTTTTAATTCTCGGGTTTAATGGTCAAATTTACACCCCTTGAATTAATTCTCATCTCGTTTCCAGCGCTTAATTCGGGAAGTAAAATATACCGCTTATCGACTACACACCCTAGGTTCTCGCCTCACTGGCGCCGGCGCTTATGGGTCTGAAAGCACAGCCACAAACCATACTATATATATACACGTTGTACTGAAAAACTTTGTCTAGCTGTTATTTTTTTTATCTCCAGCTCCGTGATAATTTTCAACGCTTTGCATCGCTACGCCTGCAGACATTTTGAATAAAAAATTACTTTTAATTCGACTTTATACTCCCCGCGCATTATTTTATAACGTTAATTGTAATTAGAAAGACAAAAAAAAAGTCCGATGTAATTCCTCGCGAAAAAGCGAGATATAAATGGCAGAAGCGAGCAAGAAGTCTCATTAAAACCGCAAATTCACGTTTGAAGGGCGCCACACTGCAGCTCAGCGGCGCTCCTCACCTTTTTCCCACTAAGCGGAGGAGGAATAAAAATAAAAAACAAAAAAAAGGAAAAAAAATTCTTCCATGAATAAACCTGCTACTAATGCTTCGTATCTCTGCGCCACCCTTGAGCCCTCGATTCATTCGACCACCGCTATACCCCCTTCTCTGTACTTTGAGAGGGCCCCCCGCTTCACTGTAGCCGCACCTTAGTTACGACACGGTTTAATTCCGCATCGCGGATAATAATTACACGATTGCGAATTAACATTTCGACGGCTGAAAATAACAACGTCGTCATTTAGAATCCGATTCAACAACGTCTTACTTCAGAATTTTCTTCAAAAACATCGTAGTATAGAATTTCCTTGAAAAAGATCATAATTTAGAATATATCGTTGGGTCAACAACGTCACAGTTCAGAATTTGGGTAAAAAAAACGTCGTAGTTCAGTATTTCGTCCAACAACGTCGTATAGTTCAGAACTTTCGTCAAAAACGTAGTTCAGAATTTAGTTCAACAACGTCGTAGTTTAGAATTTCCTTGAAAAACATCGTAATTTAGAATTTATCGGTGGGTCAACAACGTCGTAGTTCAAAATTTGGGTTAAAAAAACGTCGTAGTTCCGGATTCAGTTCAACAACGTCTTACTTGGGAATTTTCCTAAATAACATCGTCGTTCAGAATTAAGTTCAACAACGTCTTACTTGGGAACTTTCTTAAATAACATCGTCGTTCAGAATTAAGTTCAACAACGTCGTAGTTCAGAATTTGGGTAAAAAAACGTCCTAGTTCAGTGTTTCCTTCAATAACGACCTAGTTTAGAATTTATCGTTGGGTCAACAACGTCGTATAGTTCAGAACTTTCTTCAAAAACGTAGTTCAGAATTCAGTTGAACAACGTCTTACTTCAGAATTTTCTCAAATAACATCGTCGTTCAGAATTTAATTCAACAACGTCGTAGTTCAATATTTCCTTCAATAACGACGTAGTTCAGAATTTCAATATCATTAATTCATTGAGTACTCAGAACTGCGACGTTGTTGAATTAATTGATTAAAAATTCCGAACAATACGTTGATTTCGCGTTTGGTATTGAGTATCGATGCAAGTATCCGGAGTGCAACGTACACTGACACCGAGTTCCTATAGTTATACGTTCTGTCACGTTACGGTATTTCGCTCGCGGCTCACATACGTGGCGATTAAGCGAGCAAAGCTTGTGCCACACCGACTCAACCCCGGAGGCTTGAGGGCGAGAAAAATATAGTTGAATAACTATACCAGTGTCCGCAGAGTTGAAGCCGCATTCCTTTTCTCTCTATGGAGCTGCTGTTATCCCTCCGTATAAGCCGGTCGTTACACAGTCGCATAAACAGCCGCCCTTTTCAGAATAACTACAGCGCTTCCCTACCGCCATGCCGTTATGCGTTAAAACGCTGCAGAACTGCAGTCCGGACATCGGGATATTTTATCGTTGTTTAATTTTCATATTATACCTTTAAAACAAATTTTCTTATCTCTTTACTGCAGGACTTAACGTACGTAAAATACTCTCTTTACACACGCTCGCAAGTTATTCGCTGAATCAACGCCTGTCCCGCGTTTTTCACGCTGAGTCATTAAACTCGTCATCGTACGTTGAAACGCTGAGACGTTGAAACTCGTAAAATTTCTTCATTTTCTTCCCACCTTAAGGTTCTTTTTACTGGAAAAAATGAAAAGGCTACAGTACCAGCAAAATTGTTGATTTGCGATGAGATATTGACGGTTGAAAGATGTCAAAAACGTTTCCAAATCTGATATGTACGATTTGTACAAGTATATTGTGGTTATACCGACAAGAATATTAAAGTACGTGATTGTAAAATTCTTCTCTGAGTACTATACGGTAGTTATAGGTACGTCGTTCGCATTGCTCAATTTGAGTGGCAATCGCGTTACCGTTACGCAGCTTTTATTGCAAATGTTTATGTTTTCACATTTTTTTTTGTCCAACTATCGCGCGGAGTTGGTAACTGTAATAACTGTAGAAGGGAAATTGAGAAAACGATCACTTCTCGACGAGATTTCAACGAATCTGGAATGAAAGAGTCAAAAGGCACAAATTCTTATCTTCTTAGGAAACAACCGACTCAATAACCTGGATCCTGATCAACTGGCTCATTAATATCGCATTAATTTCAACCTTTCAGCTCGTTGCCTGATTTCGTTGACGTATAATGCGAAAACCTCCCTCAATATTAATTCCACTAATTATTAGAAATTGTGTAACAGCGTCAATTTTCTCTGCAACATAAAAACGATCATTGATCGAAGAGGAAACAGAAGCTTGCGAGCACCTCGTCGTATATAAAAGACGAAGGATTGATGGAAGCCACGAGTTTGGCAAACTGCTTTGATTATCGGGGTTCGGCATTTGTCGAATTGGGAAAATTTGCATGCAAATTATGCCTCACAGCCGCCCCGCAGAGTCGTTCGATTTCCTTGTAGGTCGAGGTTTTACAATGAAACAGGTACCGAATGCATTCAATCAAAAAAAAAAAAAATGTTTCGGAGTGATAAAAAGCTGGAGTAAAAGAATTAAAATTGAGGTAAGAAGTTCATTTCTTAAGAGAAAAAAAAGTTTCGCCATTATTAAAAAGACCTCCAACTAGAATTGCGCGGACTCTCAGATGCCAGACTGTAAAGTGTAACGGAAATCGATCGAGCGTGGAGTATAAGTAAAGGTCTGTCCTTCGACGAATGAACTTCGCTGCTGCAGACAACCTTCGACTCGCCCCTTGACATTGAATGTGCAATTGCATTATAGCTATCAGCTGTGTGTAATTACCCCATGTTTTCGTCAAATTTTATGCATCGCGGTATAATATTGATGAACGCGGTCGTTCATGCTGATATTATGGACATTTGAGATACATTTGATATTCATTATCGCTGTAATGATCGCAGATTATAAGATTTTCCCTTCTAGCCATAAAGGATGATGGCGATCTTAAGCCACGGGGAGATGATCGCCTATGGTATACATCAACAAGTGGAAATAGAGAGGCAAGACCAATTAGCGTCCAGACACAACACGGTCGAGTCAATGTTCTGTTCTTAGAAAATCGAAGAAACTGCGGGCCGATCGTGATTAGCGAGTAATTAGTCTGTAAAAGAACACGAAGAACTGTAAGCGATACTGGCGTCCGATAAAAGTCTTATCTACGAGGGGATATTCGCTCGGGAATCGAAGGAAATCATTTAATACTATCTTCAATGAACTCGATTATTCGCAGTAATAAGGTAAAAGGCCCGGTTTCAGACGTTGTGAAGATGTCAGCTGGGGTTCGTGATGCTGTAGAATAAAGTGAGAACGAATTCAAAAACCGGGACGTTTACCTCAAATGATTTTCGAGGATTTCCGGCGATTTACTATTCAAGAAAGTTGCCATTTTCAGTTGAGATTCTCGGCAATTATTACCTCACTCCCTGAGACTAGACTATGAATTACTATTTCGCGCGCGTTTTACGCTCAGTTTTAAACTTGTACTCGACTGCGACCGAAAGTAATGAGAGCTCGGATCGATCAGCAGACTTTTTAGATTTCATCTTGCCGTGTTTCAATGCTCAAAGATATTATCATTTGGTTCGAACTTACGGAAATTGAACGAAAAATTCGTGGTTAGCGAACCAAAAAACCTGCGGATAACAATTTCCATCGGAATCAGGAGATTTTTTTATGTAGTTGAAGCCTTTTGGATTCGCTGTTTCGAATTGTGCAAATCTGACTTAAGATTCGTAATCATAGACCCAAAAAACGTGAAAACTCAACTTTTCATTTTCGCGGGTGATTACACAGTGACTTCCTATTTTCTCTGAAAACAGGGAAACGGGAAGTTGAAAACGTTGACTTGATGCCACGTACAGTTTGTGATATACAACACGACGTCTGAATCATCCTGTATTTCAAGTCTTGTCACCTATCTCTTGGTTTCGAACGTTGCAGGTCGATTGAGATTTCGGGAGCAGGTGGTCCGGTGTAATAAATTGCATTGTAAGCGATCGTTTCGTCCCTCTTCCCTCTCCTCTGACTTCCTCTGCGGCCCCCTCATCCCACCCCCGCTTCTCATCCACCTGCGAATCGATATCTACCTCCTCTATTTCAAGAATTCAAGTTAAGGAAAAAAAAATAAAAATTTCGCTACCTCCTAAGTGTAAGTTTACTTATACTTTTGGATCTTGTGAGTCTTGAGATCGTGTGAAATTTTCATCGAATAACGATTCTCCCCATTCCCAGTATATATGTATATACAGTGCAGTGGCTAGATTTGTATTGTAACCTGTTGCGTCGTCGGGAAGCCGTCAGTCAGAGTCACACATGGTCATACTTTTGTACATATGATACCACTCATGTGTGATAAAATGGGATCGGATTTATTTACACAATCCATGTACGTACGTACAGATCACATTATACAGCGGTATATAAATATCGAATAGAGCCTGCTGTCCAGACGTTCTACGTCTCCGCACCTGTGTACTGCACGTTATATTTTTACCCGATAAACTATACGTGTCCGTTATTAATAACGTCGATAATTGAATACCTCACGTAGCTCGTATCATAACGAATGGTCGATGTTGTTTTCGATATCGTTATCTCGATTCAACATCGCGTCCCGTGAATTATTTATCGATTCATATACCTACTCGACATCGATTAGAATTTGGGTAGAAAAAAATTAAAGAAGCATATGTTTCAATTTTTTTCTTCAATTATTATCATTAATTTTTTATTTTTTTTTTCTAGTTCTTGTCAAGTTAGGCACGTAAGAAAGAAATGAAGAGAAAAAGAAGGTATAAAGACCCGGTAACCGGTCAGGTAAGTTTTTGACCGTCTGCCGCTAACAGCTACAACACCGCATCCACCAGACCTCCCATTCTCTCTCTTCTCATTGTCTCTCTCTCTCTTACTCTCATCGCCCTTCAGCAGCATTCACCCCACCCACGAGCACGTACGTGTTTGGTAAAAGGTTGAACATAGGCTGAATCGCGCGCGCGGTTCACCTCTGGCCCTTCAACCCGCGACCCGCCCCTGAGCAAAAAGACGAGTAACCGAAAAAAAATCGGAAGTTTCGAAGGAAGGACACTAGATATTTTCAACGTCTCGTCCAATAGAGAAGTTTCATCAATTTTTTTATTTTTTATTCTCTTATCCGATAATTTGATGATTAGGATCGATGAAAAACATATTTCACTCAATTGTTTATCGTTGGTTTTCACGTGAATCGAGTTTTTTTCAATACAGCGTTTGAATTTCCCGGTCGCGTGTGACGTCACACTGTACAGTTCTACCGTCTGACGGCGCTGCGGACGATCATGGCGGCGGAGGTACCGTGTGACGTCATGTGGCGTTTGAAAATTGACATGTGTCAAGGTTCAATCCGTGGAAACTTCCTTATTAGAGTCTAACGGGCGGAATGATTATCTTCGGAATGTGCGAGGTGCAAAATTAAGATATCGCTACTAGCGTTGAGCGAAATTGCTCCATTTTCTGAGGACACGCCCAAGAATACCTGCTGTACGGGTAACCCGGATATTCTATTAGCTTCAATCCAGATACACGAATTCTGTACGAGTTGATATATTCAGTCAGACCGTTAAATCGCTATCTTCATTTGAGAGACGGTTATTAATCCTTCGGTAACGAGTCCGACATTCGTTGAATTCCTGTTTGACAGCCGTGGCGTGTCAGTTGCAGTCGCAATTCCCACTACATACAGTTTACGTCCTATTCGAAGCGTTGGAAGTTATAGCATATTTCTGCTCAGGACATAACGGGAAAATTTATAACGTTAAATCACATTTGTTCAATTTCACACAATTTACGTTAAACAGGGTGAATCCGTAACAATTGAACAGTCTGAAGTTGAAGTTCTGGAGTTTTAGACAGTCGGACTGGTTCAGAACCGTCTAAAACTGCTTGTTTCTCCATAACCGTTGAACAGTATGTTAACTGAAATTGTTCAACTAATAAATTTCAACAAGTTGCAGCCTCAAAGTATAGCAACTTGACAGGAAAAGCAGCAACATGATGAATTCCTAACGACTCGTTGATCTGAAGTTGGCTAGAATGGAAAACTGAGCATTCGGATACTTTAATTGGTTCAGAAATGTCCGAAAGCTTGTTCCACGAATCTAGCCAACTTCAGATCGACGTGTCGTTAGGAATTCATTCTGTATAAAGAAATGATTTACAGCTGAAGTGTGAAGACAGAAACGAGACGAGCTTCGCTTGCGAGGGACCATTCGCTACGATTTTGGGTGTACAGGTGACTCCGAAGACTTCCAAGGACTTCCAAGACGAGTGGTTGTTCACTATTGTCTGAAAAATATCGTAATTTGACGTCCGAAAAGTAGCACAGTAACGAGAATAAGGGCTTGCAAAGCATGCCCCGTCTGCAAATCGTCCTTTACCACACGGTGGTTGCACCGTGGGAACGGAATGTTTTCCTACACGCGATCTACAATGTGAATTCGGTGAAAATATTTCATCATTTCAACAAACCGGGTTCTTCGGTCTGGTAGCGGGTTCAGTTTTTATCAGTCAAGAATTCCCCGCACCGAGTGGCTGGTAGTTGATCATTTCATTCAAGCATCAATGTATCCGGATAACGAGCCACCAGAGACTATCATTGGCAACGTTTTCGAGTATTCGTAGAATCGTTCAAAAACAAGGAGGGTAATTAGCAAATTTCCATTACCAGTCTGCGGCCTGTTGCTAAACAGAACCGAGAACCGTGAGGCTGTAACAACAATCGAGGACCAAGACCCGGCTCCTGGTTCTACGCGATGGTCGATCTCCTCCTCGTCATGGTCTCCTGCTACCAGCTACGACGAATCTCCGTTTCTTCCATACAAGGCTTTCGGCAGGGACGACGAGGCCGCGGATCGCCAAACGGCAGCACCAGTTTGGTCATTATTTTCAGCATCTGCGTGGTATGGGCGGTGCCCCATTTCACCTACCTGGTGTTCTGCTAGCCTGGGTCCCTGGCCGAAGGACGCAGACGTACAAGATGGCGACCGACGCCTACGTCGTCACGCCCGCGCCACAGAGCAAACAGGGACTCATGTATGACTTCCAACTCCGAAGGTCGATGCTAAATTTTCATTTTTTTCTCTGTTCGATCATGAGCGAGCCATTTTTTATTCGCTTCTGCATCTGATCATAATTCCGGCTCTCGATGAAAGAGTCAGGGTGTCTTCTTCCCTGAACCTGCAGGTTCCAGGTTCTCTGTGAAATTCCGCATTGTATTTCCAGTGATAGTGGAGAAAATGATAGGACATTGATTGTACGGAATATGAGGATAGGTATCGCGTTATCACAGTGTCGTCATCTGGTGTCGTTCTTCGCAAGATTTTTCGACGTCCATTGCGCAGGCTAAATTCCAACATTGCGCAACTGAAATCGTTAAACAACCACGCGATACCCCCTCTACTCTCGTTATCGTTCTCCACTTTCCCCTACTGCAGTTTGTTCGCGCAACGAGGGACGATCCTTCGAGAATATTCGTGCACGACCTTATCGGCTGAGGTTCAAGCTTCATCCCCGACACGAAGGGTTGATAAAAGGAACACCAAACCCGAGGAGGGCTCTGGCTGTGAACTTATAATCTTAATCGTCGTCTTTTGCTTCGATCGTCATTAAATTTTCGTTTGAATTCGGATGAATTTTTTTATTGTCACTTGTCAATCGTTGTAAAAGCGCGGATCGATGATTACATCATTTTTCGAAAGCTTCTATCCGATGTAGATATTGGTCCTAGTTAGTTTTCCCCATTTGAAAGTCAATTTCTCCATGTCTGTACACTGTACAGATGATGTTTCTGACACCTTAGAAGTGTTTCCGTGCCATTGTAAAGGGCAAAAAGTCTATGATATAGTCGTCTGCGCGAATTCAATGTCGTTAGATACGCTCCGTTGATCTTTTTCATATACCCTAGGTATGGATATGTAAAATTTAAAAGCACGAAAAATACACAATAGGAAGACAACGCGAGTGTTTCGATGAACGTGATTCGAACACCATTGCGAATATTCAATCGATTTATTGTCCTCGGGAGCAGGAATTCCATAAGAATTCTATTCAGAGTTTAATAAAAATTCTCTCTATTCTATCTACTTTATACATTTTTCGAAATCACGACCTTTATGAATGCGGAATGAATTTTTCGTTCTCCCGAAGATTGAAATCTTTCTATAGCGATTGGAATCAATATTCGCTCTGTATTGGATTTGCCTGATTTTCATGTCTTTTTACTCCTGTTCGAGTTGATTTTTCTCTCCAAGAAATTTATGGGTACAGTGAGTTGAAGAAGCTTCTGAACACTTGGAGGTTCGTTCCAAATAACGAGAAATCAACATCATTAACCTGCATACATAGTAGCTGGTACACTAGAAATTGTTCCATCGAACGAGAAAATTAGCTTCGTTACTTTAACGACAAGAACTCTACGTTTGTACTTGTAGTATCTCAAAAACACGGATAACATAGGCAAGCAGCGTGCTTAATTTGCACACAAAAACGGTATGTTAGGTAATGCATTTGTAGATTAGGTCAAAATCTGTGCGATTTCAGACTCCATTAAATTTCTATTATGGAATATTAAAGACTCTGTCTAGACTCGGATCTGTATTCGGAATCTAGATCTCTGTCATCAATCAAGATTTTCTGCAAGACCGAGTAATTGACGATTGTATCGTTCTCAGAAACACCCTGATATTCAGATACACCGAATTTTGTTATCAATCATTTTATTCCTTCAACCATTTTTTTTTTCCAGTAAAGGCATTAAAAAGTCACTTTAGGACGCCTTTTTTTATATCCGAAAAGTAAAACTTCGGAGCTTGCAGACCTCTGAAATTTTCGTTTTCTCATTCATCACGAGCAGCTTGTACATTTTGGCTTACAATCAGCTTAGAACTGTTTTTGAAAAAAAAAATATTGAACCGCAGTTGGATTCAGAGTTCGAAGTATGATGTATGAACCTCGTCAATTATAATGTGACTTTTTCATTTTTCGAACTCTTCGTCAAGTTTGCCTTCAGGCTCGCCTTCAGGCACGCCAACGACTCAACGATCTTTCGAAAAACGTAACATAACCCCAAAAACAGTTACTTCACCCGCGTGCCACGTCAACACGTGAATTATATCATTATCACTCAACTAAATCATCGAGACTTCATCTGTTAAACGAAATCAGTTCACGTTAATGTAGGTCAGTTACAGTACCCAGAAATACTGAAAGATGGTATCCAGCAGTATATATATATTCATAATTTATGAATAAAAAAGCAAAAAAAAAAAGAAAAACGCACGTCCATTGATCTCTGAGGTAGTAAGCGTGCGTCGGAGGTACACCGTCGAGGCAAGGGCGTCTCGTGACGTCACACCGTGTTCAATCGATCCGTCGGTATTCGTTCTATATCGTGTAAAAGGGGTTGGTCGGGGCGTGGGACACCGTCGCGTATCCGTTGGCACTTCTTACCGCGACGTCGAGTTGGTTTACGAAAAATTTCACCCCGTAGTTTGAGTAGTTTTTCCGTCTGCGTTGTACATATACCGTGATTTGTGAAAAATTCAATTTTGTACAGAGCGAAGGAATTTGCAGACACGCGGAACCCTTCGTGAACCACGTGCATCGTTGGCGTCCTTCCACATCCCGTGACGCAACACGTAACGGTGACGTAACGGAGATTTTATCCGATGCGCTTGCGTCGATTCGACGCATCTTGAAATTAGACCGTGATAAAGTCAACTGGGCTTATTCTCTAGCCTCTTCTGACCTATCCTTTGGTCTTTTGGGAAGTTGACTCGCGGCTTTTGCTGCCATCATCCGATAGTGAACTAGTTTTTCCGTTATAATATGACCACCAAGTGCAAGTGCAACGTGTTCATCGTCGGCAACTGAGGAACAGCCGAGAGACATTTTTTGGGTAGGTAGAGAAAAAACAGAAAACGACGATTATTTCTTTACTGTCAAATTTGACAGATTCGTTGGTTTTACTATTTTGTTGCAAGTCTTTCATTGGCTTATGGGCTCAGGCTTTCAATATTTTAACATATTTTCATGTACGCATGAGTGAGAGCGCGTATCTCATCATTTGTTGACAAGTGATCAGCTGATTCTTCCCCGATTCACATCCAACATGCCGGATATAACTGAGTTTAAATTCAATCTCGAAAAGCTTTCAACAGCTGACAGAATTCAATTGGTTTATCTCGTCAACGTCACTGATTCAATTTCCTGCCTCTGATCCATCCAAAATTTGTATAACGTTTATAATTAACAACATGAAAACTTTACAGCCTTTTGACTGTGTCGAATGTTCGTTTCGATGTGAATTAATCAGTCCTCCGATCTTTTGAAGCAGTAGAATCGTTAAAATGTACGTGATGAACGAGGTTAGGTTCTCTAATTGAAGAGTACGACTATTCTTTTTCTGTTCTCTGGTTTTCAATCCAGAAGTAAATCACTGAACAGACAAAGAACAGGGCAACTCGATGGAACAAAAAAAAAACCTTCAAAGGTTAAACTAGCGGAATTATGAAGGTCGATGCAAAGGGCGAGCTCAACGCGCAGGCGGGCTTGTTGGCCTCAATTTATGACACGGATCCTGTAGATCGATTCTGACTTTACCCTGCCGTACGATACACGTATAACCATTACTTTGATATCACCTGGAACGTGATTCGACAACGTAATAATCTAGCGACATCAAAAATTACCATGAAGGTTCGATTTACTGGGTGCAAATAAATTCTTCACCAATATATTTTAGCACGTAATTGACAAGTGTTGCTGAATTCGTTTTATCATCGCACAGTTTCGCGGTAAAACGTTTCGTGTTACAAAGGGAAACTGATATCCACCCAGAGAGACACGTCAAGTGCACGGCTAGATATGTGGCTGTGGATATATGGCGGTCGCTTTGATCCCATAGTTGATTGCGAACACCATACATACCCCGCGGTTGCTTCGCGAGTACAAACTGCGAAGTAAACCTGACTTCATCAATTTACCCACTTGATTTTTCATCCACAAAGACGTGTAAAAAGGAAGACCGGTAAATAGCCAGACTCAAATGTCACAGACGATGATCATTAATCAGCATAGGATCGATTACCAATTGACATAAGAACGTGACGTTTCTGATAGTTTTCCCCCGAATCGAGGGGTAAATCACTAGCAAAAATGTGTACACCACATCTCCCCCACATTTCCCTACATCTCCCGACATCTCCCAACATTTCCCAACATTTCGCGACCCGATATTTCCCGATATTCCCGACATTTCCCAACATTTCCCCGACATTTCTCAACATTTCCTTGACATCTCCCGACATTTCCGGCCCTTCGTACACCACATTTCCTTTGTGATTCACCCCTCGCCCCGAATTGAAGTTAATTTCATCATGTGATATCAAACGTTATGGAAAATGGAGTTGGTACACAATTTTTCGGTACGTTTTCGAAACTTGACAGGCACGTTCAACGACGAGGTTGAATTACCCTCTGCTGTTCTTTTTTTCCTGTCCTTTCCTCCGACATTGGGCAACTGAAGCAACCGTGATTTATAAGTCAGGGTCTAGCGTGGGCGGGAGTAGGTATTGTGATGGGTGGGTCTCCCGTCGAGCAGGGTGCAAGAGAGAGCCTTTAATCACCTTGGCGAAGGCGAGTGACGAGGATGAAGAGTTCCATAGGTTCTATAGTCATCAGGTACGGAACGAAAGCAAAGCAAAGCAGAACGAAGCGAACGTGGGCGGTTTATCGAATAATATCTCAAGCTCCAAGTTTCAGCTTCCGTCGCTAATTACTGTGATTCCAGGAAAACCGATGCGACAACTCCACCTAGGATCATACAAACTCGAAGGGGAACATGAGAGGCGGTAGTGGCAGCAGCCCTGCGATGGTCACCGTGCCGGCTTCAGCCTCGCTCAACGTGAGTCCAGAATTGACTTCCTTTTGGCACTTTTCTTGCATCACGTACACCACGAATGGATTGGCTTTGTGACGATAAAAGCACGTTTAGTATCGCGCAATTTGCATACCAGGCAGGATCCCCCTTCCGGGAGGCGAGAGGCACCCTTTGTGCCCGAGGCCAGAATGCCCAAGAGCCGAATGGAGGGAGTTTTGGTGTCGCTATAGGGCCGCCCTGGCACATTGTCGCCCGGGGTCGTAGGGCGGTCTGTTAGTCGAAATGAAATGGAGGGTCGCACCGACCTTCGATCACCCCAAGCGTTCTTAGGATTTTGGTGGTCTGCTTGAACCTTGTATTTCGTTTCCAGATAATGACCGGAGATGACAGTATGAGCGACGACGTCTTCGAAGTCGACGACGAATTGTCAGAGGTTGCGAGACTCGGTTATCTGAATGGAAACGGGGGGAGCTTGGCTCCGGCTCGTAACGGTGAAGGATACTCGACGACGCCGTCACCCACCGGGTACAGGGACTACAAACCACCGATCGAGGTGCTCAATGATTCTTATCGCACGATATCCCAAGGATCCGAAAACGGTATGATAAATCGTGGCAGCGTAAAGAAAACGATTCCGAAGGACGAAGGAATCGCCCACAAGGTGAGACACCCCGAACTCGAGCTGGTCATTCAATTTTGGTCGTCTGTACTGCACAATGACGAGATTCGGATGATCGTTTGTGGTTGTAGAATGAAAAATCTCGCGTGTAACGTATGGTTCAAGGTCGTCCCTTTATCCATCCGTGCACCGCGCGATCAGACTTCGTTGAGGTTCTTGTGTGCTGCACGCGGTCCGTTCTTCTTTCTTTTTTATCTTCATCTTTATCTTTCTCGTTCTCTTAGCGCGCGGCTCTTCATTTTCTTTTTCTCTACTTCCCCCCTTTATTGCCTCACTGTGTTAGAGTCATCTCTCCTTCTCTCATCTCTCGCTCTCTTATTCCCGTCACGCGGTAAAGTCGGACTCGCCTCGCTGTCTGAGGAATAACTACGGTGCGATTTTAAGCCGCAGCTGTTCTGCTTTTGATTTTCACTCTGTTCTCGTTACGCTTGTGACCCTTTCTTTTCTCCTTTGGAACAATCATCGTAATCAAGATTGGGACATCCACTCACCTATAGACGGACTCTGTCGTCAAATCTGCATCGATTTTTGCACCGCGTCGACGACTATTCGCGTATAAGCGAGCTATAAGGCCGCGCTGCATGGAAAAGAAGCGCGAAGCACATCTGGTCGAATGAAGCCCTCGCATACAAATTGAGTTGAGTTCTAGTGGTAATAGAAGTGGCAGCCGGCCGCGAATCGGACGTGCTACTCGACTCAGTCACTGACTCGACACTTGGCCTCGCCATGTGATATTAAATACTGCGTCAACAGACATTACACTTCATTTCGCGACTAATCTCATCAATTGTATAAAACGTTCTCTTAGGTCGACAAGCCTTCGTTGAATTCAACCAACGGACTGCAAAAATCCTGTCAGATGAAAAATGAATGCATCCAAACTGTAGCATGATTGAATATTTTCTCATCTACCTTCGCGTGAGCTGAAGTTGGGTTCACTTTTCGCAAAGTGAAATAGGATTATCAGGGTTGAGTGTCGACGTGAACGAAATTCGAAGGGGTTTAGCTGCCGTCCGTAATAACGTGGGTCGCCGAGTCTTGGAGCTGGAAGGCAAAAGGTTCAACATTCTACGGGCCCATGTTACAAAATGGAGGCTCGCACGAGGATGAGTTTGATCTTCGGTGTCTGTAGGATTTTTACTACCTCAACGTTATTATAGTCATATACGTGTATGTAAAACGTGGGGAGTTGTGGAGCGGCGGAGCGGCGGAGCAAGAAATATCCACGTATCAACGCGTGGTATACCATTATAAAGGACGAAGCTTAAAGAAGCGCGAGAAAACCTGTTCTCAATCTGAAATCACTCTTGGGTTCTGGCTACGAGACCACTCGTCCTTTCTCTCTTAGCGTTTCCTGCGTGTCAACCAGAGTCCTTTTCGGACTCGAGCAGAACTCGCGTTCGGAACACCAGAGATAAGAACTTGCGAATCCCTTCACCGTCTTCATCCGCAGCCTCGAAATCTTCATACAGGTTCCTCAAACGAATTCAATCGCGAAAGTAGACTCGCGATCAACAGAGCGTTATTGAACCGGAGCAATGTTTCCGATTCCGAGAAAATTTCGCAATTAGCGTTATGACCAATTCCAGGATGTCGTTGATCAACGCATTTTCATCGAAGGCTCAAAACGTCAGGAAGAAAAATTGAAGAAATTCACAAGACCCAACAATTTCAAGTCTAGAGAGAAATTTCCTCGTTGCGGTTAAAACTTTGGAATAGTTTGTAAAGTGATTTACGCTCACCTCATGTAATCTTCGAACATAGTATGCGGTTCTAGAGGCTGGCATAAGGTGATATAAGCCACGAAAGTCCCGGGGTGACCGCGTACAACGCTTAGATAAATGGAAAAGGGGTGACAGCTAACGCAATTCATTCTCTCCAATTCCATTCTCACGCGAAACCATTCATCATCTGGTAATCACGATGGGTGGAAAGGGGCTCGAATCATCCTGACTCCATTCAATAGACGAGGGATGAATTTTGTTCATTTTTATCAACAATTTCCGATGAAACTATTTCATTGAGTACCACTGGGTCGCGGTAAGCAGATACGTACGTAGGTGTAAGTGCGCCTCATGCACGTACGTAGATGTGGTTTAAGAGCGGACTCAGCCTGCGAGAGACTGCCTCGCGTTTAAGTATTTGAGCCGCGTCTGGACCGCTTGGACGGTAAACGAGTAACGCGATATGCTGCAGTTGGGTCCCAAGGTTTCTCGTACACATGCAGCTAGTATTTATTTCCCAACGCCATGAGGGCCACCTTCTAACCATCTTATCGAAATCAAACTCTCATCATCAATCGGAACCCCGTCAGACACGGAGATGATAACAATGAACATGTTTCTTTTTCGGTGCTTCTAGTCGAATTCAAACATGGCAATGGCTACTTGCGTTGCGATAGCCGCTACCACATGTCTTCATCTCGCCTGTCGCCATAGTTAAGCCACATTGATGCTCCTTGTCAAATAAGCGAGCTGATAAAAAAAATTATTGCACATCGTACAAATGTTAACATAGTTATCATTAGCATGCTTATTTGATAAGGAGGCCTATAGCTAAAAGAGAGTTCAGTTAATGAGGAGCCTAGAAACGAAGCTGTCCACAGGCGCTATTCCATGCAGAACAAATGTAATCGGGGTTAAAATTTTCATTAAGCTGAAGCTAGCAGCGCAAGATTCCAAGTTTCTTCTGAATGTAATGACGTGATAAGAGATTCATGTCTATATTTCTGTGAAAGTTTGCATAAAATTTGTCAATATTTTAATACTAGGGCATCATTGTCTAATTTGCATTGAATGCTGCTAACTATAGCCGTTAGCTTCAGTTTCATGACATGTTTCTCATGAATCTTCTTTGCATAGTCATTTTCATGCTTTGAGAATGACGAGCGTTGGCTAATCGCATCAGCCTTGACGCGATGATCATGAGCTAGCTGATCGTAAATAACTAGTCCATGATCTACTACGCGAGGGAATACTCGTGGGTACACCTACTATTGATTGGCCAGGGAAATCCGTGGTCCAATAGATGGGGTAAAAAATTCAAATTCCGTTTATGAAAAATTGAAATAAAATAAGTGATTTTTCTCAGTTTTCAATTGTTTGGCACATTGTCGACAAAAATCAGTGGTGTTCGTTAAAAAAGAATCAATAATCGAGGGAGATATAGAGTATTGAAGAGACCCGCGTGATTACAAGGGAATTCGCCTTCCTAGATTGAACCGACAAATTTTGGAAAAACATGAAAATTAGGAAAATGACAGCTAATTCTAAAGAACACGGAAAATTTGCCACATTAATTGTTATGTCAGTACCAACCAATCATTCTTTCTCGACAGACGTCGGTTCAATATGTGGAACTAATTTATATCTCAACTAGGGGCTCCGCCCCTGTGCCACGGCTTCTCATTCCCTTAGGAGTCGAATTTAAAAAAATGCTCAAACTACTTTCTAGGTATTTTAATAAGCAATTGTTTGACGCAAATACGAAGTCGATATCTTATCGGACTGAGGAGATATCCACGAATATGCGAAAACACGTTTCAACCCCTTTTCATCCCCTTAGGGAACGAATTTCGAAAAATCGCTTCTTAGTGGGTGGTTACGTCGCTGAGGGAACATGTTGCTCAAATTTCAAGTTTCTAGGTCAAGGGGTTTGGCCTGGATTTAGAACAAAAAAATCAAGTCGATATCTTGAGGCTTTCTTTTGCGAATTTCCCAGTTGGTTTTGCGAAAACGTTCGTAAAAAATTGTAAAAAAAAAGGCATTCTTGAAATTCAGACCCTGGCTAGTCGTCTTGAGGTACAGAGCGACATCGAACTATGAGGATTTATGACGAATCTGGAAATTATTCAATCACACAAACATCGAGGACCCTATGTATAATTTAAACGTGTTACTGGCAGATCGTCGACACGCGTATATATTATCCGTGTTTTTTCCCTGACCGCGGGCGGTCATTCTCGTTGGTTTGTCGGGTTATAGGAGCCTCGGAGAGCCCGTCCCTTCCATCCCGACCCCTCCTATAGAATCCTTATGGGTAGCCTTTGACGATGCACAAGGGCCGACACGAAAGCTGATCGATATCATCCTCTTCACCTCGTCGGACAACGAATCCTCTTTCTCCTAACGATAGTCAAATCCACGACTTGACTCACGGACTTCCATCGTTTCGCACAAATTTTTATACAACGTAGTTCAATTCCAAGTCTGATACTTGAATTCGATCGGTTGTCACAGTCCAGAGTCCTTCTCTTCAGAATTTTTTCTTTCTTTCAGATTTTTTTTCATCTTTTTTCAAAGTTCGATCAGATACGTTGAGAACTCTTCTTCGCAGACTCAAACTCCGGGGCCTTGAGGGATTCGTTCGAGCGTATAATAAGCAGATGCCAATTAGCACTGTGTTAAATTAGTCCTTTCGACTACGTAATAAGAAGGCACAGGTTGATGCTCCGAACGAGTGATACACGCATACGATGGTCCAAAACCGGTGGATATCTTTTTTTTTTGTTGTTGTCTTTGTCAGTTTATCTATTCCTTCCGCTCTCTGTTTTTGTTAAACTTTGTTGCTTCTTTCGTAACTGACTGAGAACCTGTGTAATTTTTTGTTTCTCCTCTTGTCTATTTCCTTCAGGTGTTAATAACACCGGCTTCTGTTCGTATCTAACAGCTATCTGAATTTCCTGTATTGTTTCGTTTCACTTTAACAAAGAATAGACGCACACATAGACCCATACCTGAGACCGGTGCGCATAGTTGTTTGATATATAACACAATAGATCCTGCACCTGCCAATGTTTAGCCTAGACTGTAGACTGGAGGCTATAAGAAAGCGTTTCTACACCTTTCATAACTACAAGATGACCGTTTGTCTCTCAACAATTAATATTCAAGAGTATTTCGATGGATAAACGACTCGATGAATTACATTTTTACGACATAGGCATTGAAAAGTCACTTTTTAACGCCTGTTTTGCGGTATAAAGTCCTTTTACCGCAACTTTGATGCGCAGTCACGATATAATTCTTCTTCCCTTCATAACTTCCTCCATGACGATATTCCGAACATGTCTATTTCTCCCAAACTTGAATGAAATATTGAGTAATTCGTGAAACGACCAGTGGCCTACTTCATACTTCACAGTCGGAATTTCTCTAGTGATCTAGTGGCTCATCTCCAGTGAGATAACGATAAGGAAGTAGTTATCACGATGGAAGACGAGAGCGTTGGTTCTTTATCGGTTTCTTAATACGAGCCTTTTTTCACCTTCATTCTTATTTCTCTCTGGAAGTTGAAGGCATCGATTATTCCACCTGAACTTAGGCATATTCAGTATTGAGAATGAAGAGTTGAAAACTTGCGGAAGCTGATTACGTCCGTCATTAGAGCTTCCGAAGGTGAAGGCAAGCCTCGAATCGGATTGGGCGAGATTAAGACCAGTTGGTTCTCCATCCTCGTCACGGTGGCCAATGACTGATGAATCGACCCGACGATTGAGTCGTTCGAGATTATAATTAGCCAGAGGCTAATTAGTCCCGATACCACAGAGGGTGAATGAAACTGCGAAACGAGTCGCGCCTAATGATAATGATAATAACGATAATTAATGGAAAAAGAAACTTTAATAATGTTGCAGACTATTCTTCTCGGCGACAGCGGCGTGGGAAAAACTTCTCTACTCGTTCAATTCGACACCGGAAGATTCCAGACTGGGAATTTTGCTGCCACCGTCGGAATTGGGTTCACGGTAAGTCGGTAACCTAAGGATTGACGATATTTCTTAGACAATGTGAGCGACGCATTCATTCGTTAAAATGACGCTTTTTTGAAAGATATGTGTTATCGCAATCAGTTTTTCTGTTTCTCTAAGAAATTTTCACTAGATCTCCACGTTGCTGGGAAATTCGAATTGACCTGATACACTGGTACCTGATACCTGATAAACCTGATACACCTCTCAATCGACGAGACGCTACTACTTTTATATTCTTCTCTCGTGTTCGATATCGTATTGCATGTACTACAATACATAAAAGAATAGATTCAGTCTCAGAATCGTACATATCGTACGTCACTGGAGTCAAAACGAGGAAGGTTTCAATCCAGTGTATGAGATTCAATCCGGTATTTCACCAATTTTCCCTTCAATTTAATCCCGATAGGATTTCCCGAGCGATGTTGGATAATTTCGTACCATAAACGATTCAACATCTGATAAGATCAAGATACGAAGAGCTTTAGATTCATATTTTTACAAATCAAACCTGAGGGAGGATGTCGTATGGGAAAATAGCTCGTTACGAACGAAATAAGAAATATAAGATATAAGAGACTGGAGGTAGGTAATATATTTTCAATATCTCTTTGTCTTTTTTTTATACTTCTTTCGACTTTCCGAATACGTCTTCGGTTCTCTTACTTGATTGTCTGCTGCTGTAGGGAAGATTGAGAGTAAGGGTAATCGCCTCCTCTCTACGGTACTGCAATAAATCCCGTCTTTCCTCGGCAGCGTTCAATTTTAATTAATCGACTTCTACCGGGCGCTCGCGGTACGTGCATATAGTCATTCATTCAATCTACCTACATCCATCTACTCGGGGGGGGGGTGATTTTTACGCTCGAAAAAATACGGAAATATAATAGAATCGGGAAATCGGTTACTTTGAATTGATTTGATTCGAGTAAATATTGTCGCAGTGGTCATTTGGCCGATTTTTATTAATTTTACCATCCAAAATGTCTATTGGAATCGAGTAAATATCATTCGACCGTGATATTTGAAGAACCCATAGATAATTATATTCCTAGAAGCGATAGAATAATTAAGCAAATGTGATATCGTAAAGAAATATGAAAATGAACAAATCGTGAGAGACCGTATTCAACCTGCGTGCGAAAGCACATTAACGGTCGGTACAATATTTAATTATATAATTGGTTGATCCATGGCTATCTTTCGCTACACAGCGTTTCTCCCAACCCAGCAATCTAAATCTCTTTGCCGCAATGTATTTCCTCCAAGACTTATAATTATGTTATTACCGTAGCTTTATAATTCGGTAGCAGTTGGTCGCGTTTGCAATGGAGATTAGTGAAAAGTAGCCAAGCCACACGATTTTATACCATTCAAATAATAAGAGAACAATAATCATTATTTCGATCTAATATTCGATATTCGAAAATTAACATTTTCATCGCCTCTCAATAATTTTGACAATTATTCTCAACGGTTTCGTTGACTCGATTCTCGACAAAAATGACAAAATAATCATTCAAAAATTTTTCACATCGTAACGCGATCGTTGTCAGTATAGGCAAAAATAAAAAAAAGAAAATGGCATGAAGTAAAATAAAATGAAAACGCGTGAGGTTCTTATGCAAAACCATCGCCAGACAGACAGACAGACAACTAGCTACGAGAACGACGAACCTAACGAAAGGCCAGGATATGAAACAGAACGGTTATAACGCTTGGCTGACTTTTACGACGTGACAGGGACCGTGTAGCCGTCTCACTTTATCTTATTTTACATTAACCCAGCTACCGTGCGGGTTCATAAACGAGAATGAAAAACATATGTATATATATATATATATATATATATGTGAAAAAATAACCAATGAGAAATGAAAATGAAAAGAATTTGAGAAAAAAAAACGGAACAATGCCGTGTGTACGAGCATGCAGCTAAAGATGCTCCCCCCTCCCCCCTACTTCCGGCGGGTAATAATCTCTTTGTATATCCGCCCCACCTCGGTCAACACGGGGTGCGGAAATTGGCACAGGCCAAATGTAAACTAGACCATTGTAATATTGTGTGTAATTTTGCGATCAATTATATGTGTATGAAATTAATTATTCGAACGGATTTTTGTTCGATTATTTTTCAATTATAGGTATAAACTAAATAATTTTGTTTCTAAAACAAATTTATTTCACGCTATAGGAAAACGTGAGATGAATTTGAACGGCAATTTTAAACCCTGATGGAGGAGTCATTACCGCGTCGTATTCCGTACACCGCACACGAAGTAGATAGACTGTTTAAAAGACGATTTTATATTGTTTTATATCATATACTTACATTAGGATTTTAATCAACGCGAGTTTCCGCACTCGGGAGATTTATCGAGAAGAAATATTTTTAAAACCGAATGGCAGAAACACGTCTTCGGTGCTTCAGCCTGGGTTCTGACCAAGTGTAGGTTAGTATGGAGAAACAACAGTTGGCGTCAATCACTCAATCAGATGACGGACCCTATTCCGTAGGTTAGAGGTATATATAAGTACAGGCTGGACAGACAGAGAAAACTATTCTTCAATCAAGAATAAAAAAAATTTCGTGAATCAAGGCCAAAATATTCGTGAATCAAGGCCATACTATTCGTGAATGAAGAAATGTGCTGTTTGAGAGTCAAAGCCAAAAATAATCGTGAATCAAGGCCAGAAAAATTCGTGAATCAAGGCTAAAATATTCGTGAATCAAGGTCAAAGTATTCGTGAATCACGGCCATAATATTCGTGAATGAAGGGATACGATATTTGAGAGTCAAAGCGAAGAATGTTCGTGAATGAAGGACAGAGAAATTCGTGAATCAAGGCCAAAATATTCGTGAATCAAGGTCAAAATATTCGTGAATCAAGGTCAAAGTGTTCGTGAATCAAGGCCATAATATTCGGGAATGAAGGGATGTGATGTTTGAGAGTCAAAGCCAAAAATAATCGTGAATCAAGGCCAGAAAAATTCGTGAATCAAGGCTAAAATATTCGTGAATCAAGGTCAAAGTATTCGTGAATCAAGGCCATAATATTCGTGAATAAAGGAATGTGATAATCGTGAATCAAGGCTCAAGGTCAAAGTGTTCGTGAATCAAGGCCATAATATTCGGGAATGAAGGGATGTGATGGTTGAGAGTCAAAGCCAAAAATAATCGTGAATCAAGGCCAAAAAAATTCGTGAATCAAGGCTAAAATATTCGTGAATCAAGGTCAAAGTATTCGTGAATCAAGGCCATAATATTCGTGAATAAAGGAATGTGATAATCGTGAATCAAGGGTCAAGGTCAAAGTGTTCGTGAATCAAGGCCATAATATTCGTGAATGAAGGAATGTGATATTTGAGAGTCAAAGCCAAAAATAATCGTGAATCAAGGCTAAAATATTCGTGAATCAAGGTCAAAGTGTTCGTGAATCAAGGCCATAATATTCGTGAATGAAGGCCAAAAATATTCATGCATCAAGGTCAAAGTATTCGTGAATCGAGGCAAAAAATATTAGTGCATCAAGGCCAGAAATATTCTTGATTCAACTGTTGAATTATAATTCTTGATTCAAGAATAGTTGTTTCTTTTGCGTGTGTACTGAAGTAACGAGGTCCTTTGTGGAACCGATTCGAGAGTAATAGTTTATTGATATCCAAAAATCAGTGCTGCAGCGTCGGCGATAATAGAAATAAGAAAAAAAAAATTGTGAAATCGATAATTCGTTATGAATAAATTGCAAAACGAATCGGTCAAGTCGCGGGTACCTCGAGTGGTCTCGAGTTCAATCCTGCGCGATTCTGTTCGTCGATCGTTTTGCTCTTGCAGAATCACGTCTGGTGTTATTCTGGTCACGATCACGGGGAGACCCTCCGGTATTACTGTAGCACGTATTCCGATACTGAGGTCGTTCGGTGCTCGGCCACGTATCACGTATGTACCTACGTACAGTCAAGACAAATCCCGAACAATCCTGTCGTACAGTCACTCGGATACGCTCAGATTAACCTAACAGCATCTTCGAACATTGAATCCTGAAATTTTCACGATCTGATTCAATTCTGATTGTACGTCGGTTTTTTTTTTTTACTCGAAAGATTCTTGAGTCATTGATCACGAATTTGTCGTTTAATTTCAAAAATTTCAAACCATATAATTATATCTTTGGGCACGAAAACACGGACAATTCAAAGCTGCCACATCGGCAGCCGAAATTGATTTTTTTGTTTTCGTTTTTTAATTTATTCTACTGATGGAGGATTATCAAAGTAGGAACTGTGTCTTTAATTAGTTCCTCATAGGAGTATGATTTTTAATTATCATCAGTTGGAGTTTAGATTGAAAACTTGATCGTTTTTTAGACCAGGATTCAATGATTGCAGTGAATCCTTATGATGTCAGAAACCGGGCCGTTTTCTTCTTCTTCTTCTTTTTTGGATTTAGGAATCTCCGAGGCCGTTTTCTTGCTGCATATCCTTCGGAACTGAAACCGTTGAACTGTATCTAAGATCTCCTTTTACGGACCCGATCCGCCAGAGGCCAAGAAGGGAATAGAGATATGGAGTCCTGGGACCCAGCGAGCCCACCGGCAGTATGGCCGCTCCATTTCTGTCCGATTTCCTGCAGCTTTCAACGCCCGAAGCGCATCTTGTTGCCGCTACTATCCCTAACTCCGACGTTGTATCATATTTCAAATACTTTTATACACCTCGTGTTCATTAATTTAATGTGATTAAAGCATGGAACAAGTGTGGCGATAGAAATCGTGCCAATTATCAAATAATCTTCTAGGACGTATAAACATTACTTTATGAGAAAATTCGCTCACGTTGCGGAGACCTTATCATTCTCATAGAATTTATCAGACTAGGAGAACCAATTTTTACTCGGAGGAAATAAAAATTGTACCTTCTTTAAAAATTTGATGAGAGATTTAATCGATCGGTTCGCTGAAAAAACACAAATGGATGGTTTTAAGAATTTGAATTCCAAATGGGGAAAACTATCTAGGGTCCGTCCAGGCCCCTTCCAGGAACGTCAGGAGGGCCCTAGAAGGGCCCTGGGCAGTTTTCCCCGATAGAAAGCAAATTTTTGGGAAACTTAGAATAAAGTAAGTCGACATTTTGTTGGATCGTCGATGTTAGGGCCAAGAGATATAAATTACTGTCTAGACGCCAGACGCATTTATAAAACGGTTGCAGATATTTTAGATTACTGGTATACATATATAGGTAATAAATCGAAGTGCTTCATTATCTTTTCTCACTTATAACTATAAAAATTATTTTTTTTTGGTCGAACATACAACAGAATACAATATTCAACATCCATGTGCGGGCGCTATGGACCGTCCTGTGGGCACCCCTATATTCTCCCTATCCCATATTGAACGGTTTAGGGTTGCAGAGCGAATCCTAAATAGCGAGGGGTACGAACTAACTAGAATATATATGAATAAGGAAAAAGGTTTACACCCTGAGTCATCAGATCCAGTTTATCAAATAATTCTGGCGCGAAATTTGAATCGAATATTCAAAGAATTGATCTGACAACGAATAAAAGGCCATGTGGGATAAAAATTTGGGTGATTGTTCGATTTCAATTCCGCAGTGAGTCTAATCCCGTCGCTTTGAGTTTGAGTATGCAAAACTATAATGAATCGCAATCCCTTGGAGCATGATGCTTGCCTCAAACGCGATCATCCGCAGGTTATAGTCTCGGGGCTTTTGAAATTGATGTCGGGTGTATTCAGATGCGGTAATTACACGGTATAAAACAAGGCGACCGAAAACGCGGTGTAACCATCAACTTTAACGACCCGGAAATGGGTCCGGTGCTTAATTTACCACCGCAATATATATTTATACGCTACTGACGATTACGATTTTACGATATCTCTATATCTCTGGTTCCACTGCACTGACAATTTTATGGAGCGATTTTAATAAGCACTGAAAATTCTGTATTTTAACTGCTGCAATACAACTTTGAACAAGTTCTAGAATCTAGACGCAATCTTAGACGTAGACAATCTTAGTACTGTGATGTGATAATTGTAGTTACGCGCACGCCCCATACAATAATTTTTCCGCTCAATTATTCAACGTCACTTCGACGTCGGTTGAGATCCGCAGATATTGCGTATGGTAACTGCCGTAAAAAGACTTTTCAAGGCAGACATGGATCGACTAAAAAGTGACTTTTTAACGCCAGTGCCGGAAAAAGTATCTATTCAAGACCGCATATCTTTCAAACGGTCCATTTTGCTCAAAAAAGTGTAGAGAGCATTTTCATAGAGAATTTAATAAGCTTGAAAATTATATCAGACCATTTTTTAGCTAGGATTAACCGGGAGAGAAATATCGTTATCAGAAGATGAAAAGCCCCCGTTTCAAAGGGTCAACGCGTCTGGATCATGAGTGGAGGGATTTTCATTCTCTTTGATATTCAACCCGGGCCCCGAGCAAGCCCGTTGGGTATAAAAATTTGATGAGGTATATCAAAGAGTGTGCGATTATATACATACACATATTTCTGCGAAAAACAAAAGCTTGTATATCACTCATTTCCCTCGTTACATTCAGGCCCCTGTCCGTTTCGACCCTCGACCCACCCCTACCGCCTGTCAGTTACAATCTGGATGGGGGGTAAAAAGGGCTTGAGAGATACTAAGGCATTAACAAGGTTGACAAAGTATAACAAGGTGGCCGTCTTTTCCGCTTCTTTTTTTTTTATCCAGTTTGTCAACGCTCTTTTCCCACGAATAACGAACACAGAGTTGACACATACAAACAGAAAAAAAGCTATTCTCGAATAAATGAAAATGGAAAAGGGTGAGGCAAAAAATTGGCACTTGAATAAAGAGTAAATTAGATTTTAGTATTGATTAAAGTGTTAATTTATACTCGATGCAAGATCAAAATCGAGCCAATTGATAGAATATTCTGTTTCCGGATCTGGGCTAATTTATTCAACAACATTTCTGTGACACCTGAACGGAAAGTCTGATTTTCAAAGCCAGTGTAGCGTGCGTAAAGTGCCTCATTTCCAAACAGTACGGAAAGTAAACTCCTAGCGCGGAAATCTTCCCTCACAAAATGATCTTATATAATTTTCAAGCTCAATAAATACTCTATAAAAATATAGCACAATAGTTCTACTTTCCGCACTAGGGCTTTACTTTCCGCAATTCACAGAGGCTTCGAAAATCAAACCTCTCATCGCAGGAATTACAAAAAATAGCGTCTGTAGTAAGTGAAACTTTCCGCACTAGGAGCTTTACTTTACTTTCTGCACTGTTCAGAAATGAAGAACTTTCCGCACGCTGCACATAATTTCCAAGCAAGTGTTACAGAATAGAGGACAGTTTCTTTTTCTGTGTGACGTTACGGACAGACGGGTGCAAAAAGGCTTGGGTCCTGGTTCGGCATGATACCAGGGTATCGTTAAGCCACAGTTGGGAACCTGTTGCGGGCGCAGGCGCGATTTGGCACGCGTTCCCCGCCGCGGTAACCATGGATACTCGATCCCTTTTTGCTCCCTTTAACTCACTCTGGTCGCAGATTCTCAGCGCAACGCGTTTATAGCTTGACAGTTCCTCGAACCGCGTGCTTCAAAGTACAATCCTCTCGAGTCAGAGTTTCTCAGAGCGTGAAAGCTTATCCCTGGAAACCGTTCATCAATTCATTGGAGACTGAATATTCGCCAAGTGATTTATATCGCGAACGTATTTCATTTGATTATATTTCAATTTCAAGTACATAAGATAGAATATTGAATAATTTATTTTTCATCAATTAAAGAAGAAATTTTTCTTTTTCTTTCCATCTCCAGCCCCCCCACGAAGAGATTCCTCGTATTTTACCGCACTTTCAACTTTCTAAATCGTAAAACATTTGCATAAGTAAAAGCCTTGTTTTTCATTTCAATTATACAATTTTGACACATTTTTTATCCTTTACTTTCCTCCTGTAAAAGTTTAGTGAGTAATTTTACTGCCTCTATTCTCTGTATTCTCGGTGAAATAGTCAGTCATTAACATTGACCATAAAATTTCTCTCTTTTTTTTCTGTCGTCTCCATTACTTTCTGCATCCATTTCAGTTTCCTTGACGTATAATTTCCAAGTCTATTCAATCGTCGCCATCGTCAGGATAAAACCGCGTGTTGATATCAAGTGTCATCGAGATCGAAAGTTAATTAGTATGAAGTTAATCGGTGAAGTACGATATAGATAATCATTAATCTCTTGACAGGTGCGCAAGGTGGTGAGCACCGTGTGATAGTCGAGATTAAAGCCATCTATCACAGACGAGCATATTATGAGTAGTTAAACAACATTGATTATCATATATCGTTAATTAATTTTCGTTAATAAATGTACCGCATAATCGATCATAAATAACTAGCTAAGGGAACGCCTTAGCCACTGTAATGTAAGTTCCAAACGGATTCTAGGCTACCCTGTATGTATGTTTGTCATGTGTTAATTTTATGTGAATAAAGTAGATAATAAATGTTCTGTAAATTGTGTTCGTTGTTTCTGTGTAGATTTTAGCGCTGATGGTCAGTGAGACTGTACAATGTCCAAAAAGGGTTGCTGAAATCCTAAAAATCATCATATTATACTGAAATTTGCATGAAAATTCGCGATTTACTTTTTTTTTTGCGTATCTGGTCTACAAATTAAAAAATTTTGGTAAAAAACAGCGATAAAAAAATATCCAAAATCTATCCGATTGGAATGAAAGTTCACAGAATTACATTTTTTTTTCTTTCAATTAATGAATGCAAAACGGATTATAATTGATCAATGTTCAAGTCTTCTTGATTGTCGATCTTTAAAAGTCATTGAAAAACCGCCCAAATCCTGTTCTTCATTCATTGACTCGCGTCTGAACCCAAAATATGAATTTTCATTCAAATAAGATGATTTTGGAGCATTTTTTTTTTTGCCATTTTTGTTTTTGAAATGACCTCATATTCAATTTTGGAATTCTGATATGAAGTCGGAAATGAGAGACTCAAAAAAGTCGTAGTAAACTAATTTTCATGCTTTGGGTTGCAGATTTTTTTTAAATATTGTCTTATTACCATAAGTAAAATTTGATTCGAGTGAATTGTACATGAATCATCATTGAAAATAAAATTAATTGACCTTTTCGTGTGAATTTAATTCTGAATTGTATCCAGTAAATCGGTTTACTTACTAGCAATGGAATTTTATTCGTATTCTCAGTGTATAGAATCAAAAAAAAAAAAGAAAAATAACGCGTCTTTGGAACTATTTTGTCATCCTGACAATTTAAAACCTTCAAATTTTCATATATCAAAAGCACGAAGCTTATCCCTGTAATCTGACAACTTTGAGACTCGAAGGAAGACTAAGGGGGTTGCCAGTCTCGATCGTCATAAAACGTTAACGAGTTTCAAATCGCTACCCCCTGGGGGTTGGTTTAGTAGGAAACTACATAAAAAATACGGTTTTAAAGATTAAAATCCCAGCTTTAATTTGAAAACAAGATCGACACTGTAACTTAAAAATTGTGGCCGTTATGGCGACTGAAGTAGCAGTGCGCGAAAAGCGGCGTCGAAATTTGCTGCCACGATTCCATTGTAACTATCGGCTTGAAATTCGCCATGAACTAAGCTTCTATGAAACAGATTTTTGATAAATCGAAATTTGATGGAGTTGTGAATTTTTTACTGCGATGATAACGTTTTACGAAATTTACAGCAACGAAAGGACGAAAAAAAATCTTCAAGCTAGGATGTCGATTTTCTTTTCAAATTAAAAAGCTGCTATTTCAATCTTGAAACCCGTATTTTTTTTATTAATTTTCACATTCTACATATTTTGACATAAAATTCACACACAACATTCTTCACGCTTCAAACTTCAATGATATGATGAGAATCGAATCGATTTTGAAAAAAAATCTACTTCAATTTACACCTCATAGAGCCTCTAAAAATTAATTAAAAATATCTCTCGATCGACTCTATCGTCTCGTACAATCAAATATTGTATCTCGACTCACCGATTGCTTCCCACGTATGTTTGTATCTATGTATAGAGGTAAAACGAAAAGTTGAAGGTAATTTGACCAATTCCCTGGTGTGCATAACTACGTACACGTCGTCTTTGTGTTTAGTGGAATGTGGTAATGAGTTTTCTCCATCGTTCCTCTCCTGCAATTAACCAGGTATTTATGTTGTCCTCGTAAGAGATAGAGTAGCACACCAAAGCTAGCCAGCACCTCCAACACGAGTTTCTCCCGGCTAAAACTCGGTTCGACAAATTTAGAGAGAATCTATAATTGCAGTTATTAATTAATTTGTCGCTTCGAGGAAGCGAAACAGCTGGTCGTGAATGTCAAGTTAATTACAAAGTTTCGTTTTTTTTTTTCCACACCGTTCAATTGATAATCGAAAATTAAAAAGGTCGTTCCTGTTCATTCTTTTGTGGATTGCACGGCTACCGTATAACGTACCGATGGGGAAACCCTATGAGTAAATCTTAATTAACACTGCGGAGGTTGATGCGTGTTTCACCAGGATCTTAGACAGTCTTGACGTTTTAATTTAGCAAACTCAACTAATGTAATTATTTACACTATTGAATTATCTTTGGAAAACAAGACCCACTATTCAGTCGCTGGGATATCAGTAAAAATTACCAATTCAAACGATCTAGAATAAATTCCGACAAGAATTTATCACCAAAATATACTTTCATTTTAATCAACGTTTACAGAAACATCAGCTAATTACTGCGTTAGTTTTTTTCTCTCTCTTTCTATTTTTTTGTCTTCACTGACTTTTTTTCCCCCGCGGACTAAGAAACTAAAAATTGAGGCAACGATTCTCCTTTCATGAGAATGAAGGAATATTCATTGTTCTATAATTGAAAGGATGTACAGAATAATGCGATTTTCAAAAAACTTTTTATCGCGGATTTCTTTACTAAATACATTTAACTGTCAATATCTGCAAAGATCCGATCTAAATCTGATTTTAAAGTGTTCTAATCCGGGGACAACGGTGATAATCTGTAAAAATTATCCAATCGCACAGCTCAGAATGAGAATCCAGACAAATTACTTTCATATTTATGAAAAAAATAACAAAAAACGACAAAAAAAGTGCCTTTTTGGGATATAAATGATTGTTTCAAACTTCATTTTTGAGAACTTTTTTCACTCTACAAAAAATTCCTCACGTGAATCTGCTCTTCTTTCTATTCTGATATTGAAGAAAAAATTGGGATTTCTGCAACTCAAATTCTTTATCGCCATTACTATCGAATTTTCATCTTATATGGATTATATATGATGTTTTCTTTTCCTTAGTTTGTGAGAAAAAGTTGACATCGATACAATATCAATTATAGAAAATAGTTTTCAACCCGAACTACATCCTTAAATAGTTGAAAATATGTCTTGATTGATAATTTGAATTGACCCGCGATTTAATTACCTTCGTACATTTTCGGTCCTGGCCGATGACTAATGTACAGGTACGCCTTTGTGATATTAGCATCCCAAATTTCCTACCCTGCAGAGGTTTCAACAGTTTGAGGCTAGTTTCAGGTAGTTTAAGCCTGCTCGTGAGGGTTGCTACCGGAGATAATAATCAAAATGATGGGCGAAGAGCAGGTGGAGATGGATAGATAGAGAGGTATCGACGTTACGAGATACGTTCATCTCCGCGGTTCGTATTATCATGAAATGCACAAGGGTGTACCGATGTACTCGGTGATCCAACTCCGAGTTGTAAAATGTTCAACTGTTCACCAACCGAGTTATCAATCCCCCTAATTTCCAATTATGCGTTATGTAATCCGTTTGATATCGACTCGACCCACCCGCGACGACCCGGCTTAACGAGTTTTCAATTATTTCGATTGCGCATCGTTTATTCGGAAGATAACACAATATTTGATTTGAAACCCTCACTTTTTGAAATGGGGAACAAAATGGTCATTTTAGGAGCAAATATGCCATTTCGGCGCTTGTTTAACTTCCGTTTATGTGCACAACGACCCTCGAGGGTATTTCGCAGGATGTAGTAAATTCTTCTTTTCATTTATTTCCGTCTTCTTATCCTTCTCCCTTTTTTTTTCTTTTTACTGGTTCATGAAATATAAATCAAAACCCTCTTCGAATGGTATGCGAGATGGTATGTACAGCTTGATTCTGTAGACTGTCTTATTAATTTTTTTCTTCAACATTCGCAGAGTAATGAGGAAGCTTTTGCGTTATTCCATGAACGAGGTTACAAAACCAAGGGAAACATTTTCCCTAAATTGTTGTATCAAATGTCAAAGAGTTTTTATCACGTTTTGGAATTTTCTGAATATAGGAAATACGATTCCACGAGACTTGGGAAAATATACGTACATCACCGAGTGAAAGAAACTTGTGTGAACTGAACCGGAACAGGTACAATAAGAGAAAAAAACCTGAGATTGGAAGATTATAAGATTTTCGATATTCGATATTCGACATATTCAGAGCGACGAGTGTGAAGAAAATTTACGAGACGTTACATAGGATCTAGGTGGCCGTATAAAATACATAAAAGCTCCGTGAATTTTTTAACTTCCCGTTTCTCTGTTTTCAGAGAAAAAAGGAAGTTATTGTGATCACCCCGAAAATGAAAAGTTGAGTTTTCACTAAATCTTCACGTTTCGAGGTCCAGAGAATCACCTCCGACTATTTTCAGTTTGACGTCTGGATGTGTGTGTGTGTATGTGTATGTGCGTGACCACATTTTTGTCCGCGCGATATCTCGAGAACGCGTGGTCGGATTTCGATCAACTTGGGCTCAATCGACGGGGCTTTTCTTAACTTAGAACTGATTAGATTTTGGCTTCGATCGGATTAGTACTTTTTTAACTATTCAAATAACAAAATTCTAAAAAACGCAACAAAAATGACGATATCTTGAGAACGAATCAACGGATTTCAATGAAATTTGGTACCATATGGTTTTTTTGATCGCTGATCACGAATCTGAAGTCAGTTTTGCAAAATTTTCATTTGGCGTATTCGATATGCTGCAAAAAACTAAAAACATTTGGATTTGGATGAAACTTGGTACTCGTAGGTTTTTTGGGTCACTGATCACGAATCTGAAGTCAGATTAGCGAAATTCAAAATGGCGAGTCCGATTTGCTGGGAAAAATACTAAAATCATTCGAAATCTTACGGAAATTTGTACTCGAAGGTTTTTTGAACCGCTGATCAAGAATCTGAGGTCAGATTTACAAATTTCAAAATAGCTGAGAACAATATAAATAACGGGAAGTTCGAAGGCTGGCTCATAGTCAGCTCAAACCCGCTTGTTTTCGCTAAATCACCCTCATCTTCACACTTTGGAAGTTGTCCTTTGATACCAACGAATTTAACCACATCAATTAGTGGGGATCGAGTGAAAAGGAAATAAGATACGATAAAGTCGAATAACTTTAACGATTTAAAATTTTTTGTGATATTTAGAGTGACCGATATACTTTTTTTTTGGCTACTTTGAGCAAAGTTCCTCCCCCTCAAAGTGATAAATCCTGGAATATAATTTCGACCGTTGAGTAGAAACGTGAAAGAGAAAGAGAGGGGAAAAAAAATCTTGCCATTTGTACACTTCCTACTTCTGAGTGACTCAATGCATCAAAAAAGCTGTAAAAAAAGACTCGGGTCTCGAATGTCAGCTGGATGGCTCGGACCTCGGTCGTTTCGTGGCCTCGCTATATGTATACAGGCTTCTGCGGTAAAAGAAGCAAAAAAAAAAAAAATGGCGGTCACGCTTATTGCCTGCGGTAGTAAAGTGGCTCTTTCCCGTTCACACGTCATATTATACGGGTGATTCTCCCAAAATACTCATTTTCCCTGTACCTAAAGATTACTTCCAATAATCCTTCAGATTTCTTACAGATTTTATCAAACACTAAAAATTTCTGAATTTATTCTCATGAATTTTCTAAAATCACCCATATTTTATATTCTCTTTTCCTTCTCTATACACCCGAAAGCACGCATCGTGTATGGTAGTAGCTCTGCTCTACGTGTGTGTTTAAATAAAACAATTATCGTCCTTCAGTAACAGCTACCCTTGTCAACAATGTGGTGACGAGGAAAACCTACAGCATCGATCATTACATGCCTCTCGTAACGAAATTTGTTTGTTGCCAACAAAGCGTCAAAGTTTCTAACGGAATTGAATAATGGCAAAACCGTCAGTGTAACAACAGATTGATTACGCACAGGAAACCAAAAGAACTACCCTTAGTCGAGGCTGAAATTTAGTAGGATTGCCATTCCAGTTTTTGGTAATTTGAGGAACAGTGGAGGAATTTTTATCAGGGATATTTTTCTTTCAATAATGGTTTCCTAATTGGATAGAGATTTCGACGCTACGAGCTTCGCGAACTTTAAATCCCTGATAACAAAGGATATGAATATGAATTTTCAAGCTTTGAACTTTTCCAGGTTTTCATTGCGGTATTTAAGAACCACTAATGTAATTAGAAAAACTGAGGAGAATGGAGTTTTATTATCTCCTTCTCTTTGTTTGAGTTGCGCTTCGAAGATCGAACATGAAAAATTGAAAATCGCACCAAGCTTACGAGAATATCGACCCAGAAAACTACATTTTCTCGTTTTCAGAGATGAAAAACGCGCTGCGAAGAGTTATTAACAGAACTGTGAAATTTTTAATCGTTCCATTGCGAGGATGTAGAATCTCTGATGAGGCCACGTCGTAATTGTTAATGTATATCGAACATCGACTAAATATTAATTGCTTACCGTTTCGTCTTCGCTCTTGTGGTCGTCCAATTCGTCCACCATTCTCTGTCTTTCTACTCGAGGCAGGAACTACAGCGTCGTTTTTTGTCTTCTTCTTGCTTTCTTGTCTTCGATGATAAACTATCAAAAAAAATATAGACATAAAGTAAACGTCCCGGTTTGTGACATTATAAGGATTTCAGCAAAGATCACATTCTCTTCTGCATGACGAATTTCGCACTCACTTTTAGGTCATCAATAATGAGTTTTTTAAACTACATTTTGGACTAGAGATTATTTATCATCAGCTGGTGGTGAAACTGTAGAATAAAGTGATAAGAAGGCCAAGGGGTCAGAAATCGGGGGGTTTACCCCACCTCAGTAAAAATTATCTGGTGTGAGATGGTCGTTTATCACCTGGAGTCCAAACTTTTAAACTTGCAAATATATTATCGCCATGAATTATTTACCGGTTAGATCGCAACGATATCCGAACAGTTTCGATACACGAATTTTAAGAAGATAAAAAAAGGCTCACTCTCGTCGCTGTTTCACACACTTCAAATTTATACATGTGATATTCATGACAAAAAACGAAGCAAACACTGTCTCAGGTGTGAATAATCCACTGAGATTCATCTGACGTAATTCGATCGAGTATAATAATTAACAATTAACAATTAACCAGCTGTAGCGAAGCGCGTTGTGCTATTTTCACTCTGTGCCAATTAACTCTCCGGTCTCTACTGGCCCGGGTCGTCCGTGTTGTCGCGATTAATTCTACCTTCTCATAAGTCACATCAGGGATCAGCGTTCTCGATAATGTTTATCAACACGCTCTTGTTCGCATTCAAACTAGCTCCAGTCAAGGTGAAAGGCCCTAGATTCTCATCATGGCTCGATTTCTGGGCTCATTTAGGTCGATTTTTTTGCAAACTTTATTCTGCAATGTCACATCCGGCTGATAACAAGGAATTATCAAGAAAAGTTTCACGATTTATAGTGAAAACTAGGAAAGGATCAAATACTGGGTCCCTTCAGTCTTTTTTTTTCAGAGTTGACACAGTTTCTGAACCCTCGATTTCAGGGTCATGTGACCTTCGCGGATTTTAACGGTGGAATATGAATATTTTATATTTGGGCATTTATGAAGATTACAAGTTCTGATCATATCATGATTACCCGAATATAATTGAGGGGATGTTAGCAATCAAACTTCTAGCGAACTCAGATTAGGTGGTTTCGTGATTTCAGCTAATATTGAGTGATATTGAATTGCTTTTGAAGTAGTTTCGTATTATTTCAAAGTGATTCCCACTTGTGATTACAACTAATTTCCACTAATTTTAAACCAGGACGTACTGCGTCTCTGATTAGACTCTTATAGTTCAATTTTGAATCGTTAATCGAATTATAAATTGAAGAGGTATCAATTTATGCAATAAAACCCTAATCACAAGACCGAATTTACCCCTCGATAAAAACCCTTCAATGATTTTATATTTTTTTAATTTATTTTGTTAGAACTTAGAAGCCGGATCGTTTACGTGATGTCTGAATCTCAAATTCTAATCTCCGTTCCGTTTCAGTCTTTTGTCGTTTTCAATTATCGTCCTTTACCACTTTTTCTGTTTCTCGAACCCCTTCATAAACTGTCATAATTTTTTTCTTTTTTTTTTTGTGTTCTCTTCTCGTTGACTTTTCATCCCTTTGGTCACAGTAGACAATAGAAACGGAGTGAGGTTACTACCAGCTTGTAATCTCGCAAATAGCGCACTCGCAAAAGTATGATTGCGGTGAACTTTCGCGTTTGAACTTGACAAAGAAAAAAAAAACCTCCCACAGTTCGGTAACCACGACAACCGGAAATAACGAGAAATCGTAAGAGTGAAAAAGTCACTCAATTCTTTGGAATTGCGCCGTTTTCACTCCAAAAGATTTACAATTCGATAGAAACGGTGATAATGGGAGACTGAAACTCGATTACAGGGAAATAAACTGGACAAAAATGACTCGAAAGGAAAACAAGCGGGTTTGGTTTGGTTTGGGCTGACTATGAGCCAGCCTTCGAACTTCCCGTTATTTATTTTGATCTCAGCTATTTTGAAATTTGTAAATCTGACCTCAGATTCTTGATCAGCGGTTTAAAAAACCTTCGAGTACAAATTTCCGTAAGGTTTCCAATGTTTTTAGTATTTTTTCCCAGCAAATCGGACTCGCCATTTTGAATTTCGCTAATCTGACTTCAGATTCGTGATCAGTGACCCAAAAAACCTACGAATAGGTACCAAGTTTCATCCGAATTCAAATGTTTTTAGTTTTTTTGCAGCATATCGAATACGCCAAATGAAAATTTTGCAAAACTGACTTCAGATTCGTGATCAGCGATCAAAAAAACCATATGGTACCAAATTTCATTGAAATCCGTTGATTCGTTCGCGAGATATCGTCATTTTTGTTGCGTTTTTTAGAATTTTGTTATTTGAATAGTTAAAAAAGTACTAATCCGATCGAAGCCAAAATCTAATCAGTTCTAAGTTAAGAAAAGCCCCGTCGATTGAGCCCAAGTTGATCGAAATCCGACCACGCGTTCTCGAGATATCGCGCGGACAACAATGTGGTCACGCACATACACATACACATGAGGTGATATCCAGTATCGTAGTAACGATCAATACACTATATAATATAGGTAAAGAGTTTCAGGTTATTCCACAAGGTATTAAAATTCAACTTTATAACAAGATTGTACATTTTTCTAGGGGAATAAAGAAAACTGAGACAGGAAGTAAAAGTTATCATATAATACAGAATATTTAGGATGTACATAATATCGAAATAAGGAACGTGACGATATTTTTATACACTTCTGACCAAAAAAACAAAAACAATCTTTAACTTATCGTTAGTTAGTTCGAATATACGCGCTTATATGTATACGGTAGTGGTTCTACTATCGCGTATAACAATAGGTAATAAAGTCGATAAAAATTCATTTTATTGCATTTCGAGTTACGGTTGGTATCAGCTGTTCGTTCAGTACAGCCGCAACTACTGGCTTATACTCGATAATCGTTTGTAATATCAGTCTCTCATACATCAGCCGTTCAAAGAGGATGTAAATTTTAGTTTTTCGTTACGTCGTTTACAATAGTTGCAAATAATAATAATTCACTGATCACGTATATATATATATATATATGTATCAACACCGTTTATCTTATCCAACGATAATTATTCGCAACAGCGTTTTCAAGTTATCAAATGCAAATGATTGCGAGTTATCGCTGTATGTGAATAATTATGACTCCAAGTATTTTAAACGTTGATGAACATCGATATTATTTTATTTTTGTTAGTGTGATAGAAAGAAAAGTTTCATTTCATCGGATAAAAAGGTACGATTTTGACGACGATTGAAATTGTGTTCAAGTTTAATTAAATTTCGAAGCTAAAGTTTAGCTTCTTCGGTATAAATTAATTATAAACTCCGCAGGCAGGGTCTTGTTGTTCTCTGAAATTGTAACAACGGTGAATAATTGAATGAATAAAATTATGTAACGATACCCATAAACTCGGTCAAAATATTAAAATAATAATGATAATAATACAGTATCAGACTCGACGATAACGACGATAATTCGTAACGTCAACTTTACCGTTGCGTTGGTTCATGTAAAAATAAATACTCTATAAATAGCAGCTGGTCAAGGGGTGGACAACGCGTTTCCAACAATAAGCCTGACGCCTGCGAGGCCAGTGCCTACGTTTTATAGCGGTAAAATTCAAATCTTAAAAAAAATAAACAGATAAATTATCTTTCCTCGCGGTTTATGAAACGTCTTCTAGCCTCCGTCGACCTGCATTGCATAATTTTGCAACTAACAACACAACGTGACGAGAAGCTTTTTTTGTTTTTTGAGAAACGGCACGTGGCCAGTGACAAAAAATTCTCCCTTCACGTTCAGCGACTTCCTCCTCTACCCCTGACGAGGCTAATGGACCGGAAATGAAATAGGGCTGTGTTACGTGTGATCGAGGACCACGAGCTAACAGCGGTTGAATTTTTTTCGAGCTCACATCCACACAGAGATTAGATGACTTTTCGTTAATTAGTCGAGAGTTTATAAAATTTTAATTATTTAATTGTTCATTTATTTCGTTATAATGAAGCAGAAAGGCGTGCCTACTGCAAGATCGCGGATTGAAGTGCGGCTTAATCTCCTCGAAGCTTTAGAAAATGCAATTAGCACACCGCCGGACCAACCTGACCCGGTATAACTCTATTAAAAATTAATCACGCACGCACGGTGTATGTAGATGAGCGGATAAGTACCTAATCCGAGTAACGTATAACAGACTGGACTATTTCTCGACGGAATATCTACGTACTCAAACTCTTTATCAAGTTTCTAGTTATAATCAAATTCGTTACGACGATTTAATCCTCCCGCAGCCCGGTCGCGCTACGTCAGAATTAAACTCGACATTTTAATCCACTCGTAGCTGTGTAGAATTAACAATTTCATGTTTCAACGGTTTTTTTTTTTTTTGCCCCCTCCCCCTTTTCTTTTCGTGCAACTGGCCAATCAGAATCGTATTTCTAGTTCAGGTAGAAACTGAATTACAAATGGGGAAAACTTTTAGGACCTTACACTGTCATAAATTTCTGTATTAAGTATATGTAAAGCAATTGACGCATATTTTTTGTGTATTAAAAATCAACTTTTCCAATATTTGAATATTCATATAACAGTTTTGAAAATTCAAATTCATTCTGAAATTTCTTTGACAAGATTATACTAAATTTTATACACGGTATGTTTTTGAAAATTCGGCTGAATACTGATATGATATGAAAATTCATGATAATTGTCATTTAAAAATCGGTTTCCACTGCAATAATTGCCGAATCGGATCATAAAATATTGCATAATGAACATTGAGATATAGTGATCTAAAACTCGCTATGTTTTTTCAATATTCAGACACAAATATGAAATTTCAATATATTTTCAACAGTGTAGTTTTCCCTGTTTGAAAGTAAATTTCTACACGGGAAGAGGAAATGTGATTAGTAACAAAGGGGAGACCCAGTTCTTCCAATATGCAGATTCTGCAGGAGCTCGTATCCGACGCCCGAGCGATTAATCTTAATTGCTGGAGTTCACGCCTTGTCCTAGTTTTATAAATGTCCGTATTATATGTGTCTCTGGTCAATTGATTCATGATTATTTATACGTGAACCTTATCTCTCCGGTCTCGGTGTAGCTGCTGTAGCCTGTAGGCGACGAATGTCAATAAACACACACACAGCTATAATATGGCTGCGGTATATGCAATGAGACGGGCAATCAATAATCGTGACAAAACATTTTATAACGATTGTTCATTATTCTGTAACCACACCACGTGTATTGTTGTCTCTATGAGGATAAGAATAAGAGAAAAAAAAGGAACTCCATTTCCCAATAGCTTCGCGGCCTAGCAGGACGCGTGGTATGTAATGCAGAATAAATATCATCACAGCTGTTACACACAAGATGGACTGTATATCAAACGGGGATGCGTTGTGTGAGGATAAGCATTGACATGTACTCAGAAGAGCCTAGGCTATTTACTTTACCACACTTGTCCAAATAATAAATATTGGAAAGACAATTTTCACTGGTATAATTAATTATACGATTAACGAGAGAATAAATTTTCTTTCATATAGGAGACAGCTTTGGTCATCACCTTGAGAATGATGAACCAGAAACTTGATTCGTTGATTGATTTTTTAGATAGAATGTATAAATATTTAATCTTTACTGCATTTTTCGTTTCGTGAAAACTTTAATACTATAAATTTTACCAAAGTAATACATGATTAATCTGAGGGAATTTCAATTGATACCAATTCTGGAAATTGGACATTTTTGGGGCTGAGTATCGAATCGATAACTTATCGATTAGGATTCAAATTTCCCAGCTCACATCATGGAGATCGATTGTTTTCAAAACCTATAATTTGAGCTCTTGAAAAATGATCCACATTTAATTTGTTTCTTTTTCTGGTCACCAAGATTTTTAGTTTTTGAAAATAAATTCCTCCAATCAACATCATAAAATATAACACAATGTCGAATCCAATGTTCAATAAAACCTCTAACACACGTTTTTTCAGTGTAAAATCATTCGTCCGATCAAAGAATCTACTTCTTTTCAAGTTCGAAGTCTGGAATGACATTAAAATTTGAATTAGAGGTCATAAATCACTCAAAAATCGCGTGGAAAAGGTATAAGCTTCCTTTTTGGGGGGCAAAGGGCAAAAGTTTCTGCAACCTCCAAACTGACCACGATTCAATACAGTTTTACCATCCCATGAGCATGGATAGTTTTGTTTCTCATAAAATCAAAACCATACCCTGAAGAGAATCGAGGTAGCTTCATGATATCGAAGTACGACTAGAGGTGCTCCCATGATCTTTGCGATTACGGGGGCAAATCACATAGTCAAAGGCCCTGAAGGCACCAACGGGGGCCATTCACACGTGATTCTTAGTCGAGTCGATACCCATCGACGATTCGCGGCACGTACCTTTCTTTTTATCGACTAACCACGTATGTTGATGGGGGAGCGATCGAACCTGACACCGTCCTTATGTGGACCAATTCACGATCACGAATAGGCGAGGGACCCTCCTAATATCAGCTGTAGACTCTGGTTTGAAATTAGTTGAAATTTGACAAAGAAATTGCTTCGGTCAGTCATGACTGGAAATCAGCTTCATTCAACCAAAATCACTGGACATCCGTTGAATCTCCTTGAAATCATTTTGGAATCATTTTTTACAATAAAAGTTTGAGTGCATAGGCGAAAGAAGAGAATCTGATGTACACTCGTCCCGGAAGTCTGGAATTCTTCGATTCCTGAAAGTCCTTAAATGGAAGGCTTTGAAAGTCTTCGGTGGCAGAAGTTGCTCTTTTAATACAATTTCGAGTCATAAAATCATTATCAATCTGCCAAACTGGATAAATTTTAATTTTCAATGATCGAATTTCGTGTATGAAAAAGCCACACACGGAATATTTCGAGTGTGGTCGTCTCCATACCAACCACACAACAGTTTCCGGTCATGATTCCAAGAGTCTGATGGTTTTATCGCTGTTGATAGCTGCTACTGCGATTCAGTGACAATGTCCAATGAAATTTCTTCGACTTCGATGGAAAATAGAGCGAGAGAGGATATATAGAAACGTGGGTACGTTAGCTGCACTGCACTACGCTACGCAGTGATTTATCAGGTCGGTTAAGCAATTATCGAGACAAGTTTACTTGATTCTCTGAGAAGGTGCGGTCCCAAGATCCTCGCGGACGTAGAGGCATAAAGGCACCGTCTATCTTCGCGTGGGATATTCATGGTAATGTACTCCATACACGCACCGTATAACGATCACAAATTACAAAGATGGCTTCTCGAAACGATTACTCTATCCTTCATCGCTTCAGAGTTTGAAGATTGGGAAAATTCGTCGACTAAAAGAGACACTAAGATTTCAATCCTTGGATTTTTCAATCCGGCTACTCCTGCTTTCAACGTCAAAGTTGAATTCGAAAATTGACCGAGAAGTTCCAACGACCATTATTACGAATTCCTTTTTCGATATACCCACCTCATACTGAAGATAGAATATTAAATAAACAAATTCTATCATTTTATTGTTCATAAAGTCAACACATCCGCCTCTTTGAGTCCAACATTTGATAATCGATGGGACAAAATGCGGTTTGTAACTGATAAAGCTTCGAATTCAAGGACTGTCGGACGCTAGCGGTGGTCTAGCGGTTAGAGCGTCGGTTTCATAAGTCTTCGCGCGCGGGTTCGAATCCCGGGTCATTCGACTTGGATTTTTTTCATTAAAAAAAAAGTCCCGAGTTCGATATGAGAGCTTTGTGAGACTGAAAATGCACACACGATGATGAATAACCTTTGCGGAGGTTAGCGTTTCACGGGTTTAGGGTCGTTCTGATCCGAAGCCCTGCTTTCCGATGACACCGCATGTCATAGTTACTCTGAGTGTTGTGATGAAACATTTTTACCAAACGATTCGGCACATGAGCTATCTGAGTACATTTGTGCTAAAGTGTGGAGCAGCCACGCAATCCTCATCAACGATCTGATACAGTCCAATTAAGGAACTAGGTAGCGCCGGAATTTCACCGACAAGGAAATCGCATTATCGCCTCTATCTCCTCTCTAGCCTTCAGACAACTCTCGCGAGAGGGTATTGTACACATTGGGTACTGCACCTGACCCCCCAGGACGATTAACACCCTCGCGATTCTACTCTGATAGGAACTTAATGGATTGGTTTCTGACTGTCGAAGTCGAAGAGGGTGAAATAGAAGAAATAAACTGGATAGTGCATCAAACAGGGTGTCTAGCTTCAAGGGAATATCAAATTCGATGATATTTCCCGGTTTTCTGGTTGAAAGTTTCAATTTTTAGACGAATTTTTTACCCTAATTTACCTAAGCAACGCTCAAGTTTTCGTTGCAAAATAAAATTGTGAACTTTATTTTGCATAAACTCGATTACCAAGTTAGTTTATTAGGTATTGCGATTCCGATTGACGATAATTTGAGGGTTCTTAAATTTTGTAGATTCGGATGATCAAACTGGGACACAAATTTAGAATCGTAAAGCAGCTGATGATAAAATTTTGGAATTTGATCAATTTCTAAACGTACCGTGGGATTAGCCCGAGATTTTTCAATTTTTTCGAACATTTTACTACATGCCGTTATAGGTGGAAAATTAAAAAAAATCTGGATCTGAGCCTTTTCTCTCACTTCAGAAGGTGAGACAGAACATAAAATAATGAACCCTTCTAAACGAATCTATTGGCCATAATATCCGTGGGTAATAAAAGTAGGTACTTTATAAACTACATTTACGAGGGTGTTTTTTTTTTTTTTGCACATCGTTGAAAGAGAACTCTGGTGGCACGATGGTTCGATTAACGTTTGACAAGGGTGCGCCAAGGACATTTTCATTACGTATACCTACCTACTGGAAGCGGTCGACCACTTTGCTTTGATTGCGCCCGCAGCCAATATAACGCGACCGCGACTATAGGTGCACCACTACCATCACGCTTCCTGCAGCTACTCGGGTAATTGTAATGAAATATAAGTAAAAAATCGTTAATGTGTATCAAACGGGGTCGCGAAAATAGCAACCACGCTATTTGCCCTGGGCCTGTATGACACGTAGCATGGTGCAAGCTACCTCCCATCCCGTTTCTGCTTTGGCTAAATTAATTCTCTGTAAGAGCGACAATTAGTCCTCAATGTTTCATTGTTCACGCCGACATCAAACACATCTGCGAAATTCGCAAAGAGCTAACGAGTATGCCCATCCAAAGTTCTGTCTGTCTGTCTGTCTACAACCAGAGAGAAGCGTAACCCCGCTGTGGTCGTGACGAACGTTAATTGTAACATTTCTAGGAGAAACTCTAGAACACGACTGCGTTTCACCTTCGGGTCTTCATGCAGAAGAGCTTGGAACACCGAACAACCAAAATGGCGAGAATGTTAGTTCAAACAAAGGGCCTAGCCGGGGTTTCACATATGAAACGTTATTTTTCGTTTTTTCGCGCCATTTCCCTCCGAAAAATCTATAAAAAAATCCACGTCTGACGGACATTGAACTGCATGTAACAGATTTTTTTTGTAATTTTTCTGTGGTAATCTCAACCGGTTAAAAAATATTTGAAGGTGTAAATTGTCGAAGAGTGATCGGCTTAGGGGCAAAACATTTCACATGGAACCCCAGCCTGGCCATTTCGCACAGTGATGATCGAAGCAATTGGGTCAAACGTTCTTGCACACGAAAGGGCTGCAGTACGGAACGTTATTGTGTATTGACTGTATGGGGGACAGCGGTATTATATGACGTATTACTGGAGATCGCGGTATCGACTAGTCAATTCCAATGAAACGTACCATCTACGCGTGGTGAATGCCTTGACACATATACCAAACGATCAGAATAGACAGATACTAGTTTGTGGAATGATCGATTCGAATCCTGATACAATGTCGCTGCTGACAGTTTCCAATTAATGGAAATCTATCCACGAGCGAAAAACCCGCAAAAAACCCGCAACCGTTGATACGAACGCGAGAAGTTGATTCCTTTATCCGGTAAATAAATTTTTATATCATGCACCGAGGGAAGGAAGCAGGCGTTTTTTTGCCCAGCACCGATTTTGCAGATCGAGTTTCAATAATTCCGAGGGGGAAACAAAACGCCTGCTTCCTTTCCATGGCACATATCTTATTTTCTACCGCATATGCATTAAAAGCGAGTAAAAGTGAGGTTAGAACCATGAGAACGGCGTTCTCCGCTAGGGGCAGCACTTTCTTTGTTTATTTCACCGTTACTATGGTTTTTTTCCCGCTGGCAAGTTTTTTTCCCAGTTAAAAAACTGTGACTTCCATCCCGTTAAGGAGGTCAAAAAAGACGAGTTTTTAATGAATGTGTGGTATAAATAAATTTGTTCAATTTGATCTTGGATATCGAGTTCCTCCCAGCCATTGGGCAGCCATTTTGTGGCTGATTACGCGGCGTCCTTTGATGGTCCGAGGCTATATCTGAGGATACATGGATTGAATAATTCATCAGTTCAAGAATACCAGTTCGTTTGTGATTTCTAAATTTTTTAATATCGATCTAATGCGTTGTACGTATCAAAGTGGTGAGCGTAGGTCGCCCGGACTAGCTGACACAAACGAATTGTTGCGTAGTTTGAATTTCACACAGCCAAACGAACAGAGTTGAACGTCCTCCTCTCACCTGCGCAGGTTTTTGTCCCGGTTACATAAAGACATCCGGTTCCTAGCATAGCATAACTCCTATATTGCATGGCCCACCCGTCTCGATCAGGATTCGTCTAACACGAATTTGAAAAATATAATCAAGAACATAGAAAAACATGATTTTTCATATATTAGGGTTTTTCGGGGTGACGATAAGGGTAGAAAAATTGACTGTGGGGTTCTAGGGTTTAACGTTTCCTCTCGATATTCGCGAATCTTTCGCGATTCCATCGTTAGATTGCTATACTCGAATTAACTGCGTTGTTATTAAAACGACTAGAGCGCGGTAGCGATTCGTGTTGTCTCGGTATGACGTAAGTCGCGACTATATCGCACCATCGGAGACTGTCACGTGCCAACGAGTCATGGAAGCAAACCACGAAGGCGATGTCAGTGTCCGAACACAAAGCCTGCAGCTAGCTCGGTCGCTTGAATGCGCCCAAAAATAAACAATTTCGTTTATACCGTTCAGTGAACAAGGCTACGTGTCGGTGACACCCTTTCATACAATCTTCAAACAATCCTCAATCTGAACCCAGGCTCATCTTCTGTCCATTCAATATATGATCGACTGTCATAGAAATAAGGCGTTTGTCGTCACAATTCTACTAGATCGTGGAATAAGACGCATCGAACGAATGAATGTCCCTCAGAATCGATAAAATGATTCTTGAGAATTGACACGACCCGCATATAAAGTAGGAAGTCAAATTTCTTTCGAAAAGTATGAAAAAAAATAAATTGGGATCGATCTGCGCTGCGTCGTGGTCGAAACCCGAACGTTAAAAGTTTACGAAGCGTTAAGAGCCAGCGAAGTGGTAGCTAAGTTGTCCGCAACTTTTATAAAGAGGCGCCACCAGTCGGGTGAAAACGAGAATCAACAGACCATCCGGCCAGTCTCGTATAACAATCACAATCAGTTCAAAGACCGCGCGAAAGCTGCGGGCTCTATACCAACACCGCAAACTCGACCGAGAGTTTCTCCAAGGTTTCACTATATGCGATTCTGCGCAGAACTTGTATCACGTCGTTGCCAATTCGACGTACATTATCGTCGTAATTATTTAACGAGGAAAAAGTAAAAATTTGATCTAATTTGATATTTGATGAACAGTTTGGAAAAATTGAGCATTACTCGTTAATTAATGATAGACTTACGACCTGAGGTTTTTTCGAGCGATTAGCCCGCAACATGTGTCAGAGGCTTAACAAGCCTGCAGCGCACGATGCACGTGCGGCAACTGTGAGCCACTAATTATCAACCACCACAAGAGCACTTATGTTGATTATGAAGAAGATTGAAATGCGATTTCAATCACCCGGATAATCATTTTATCCTATCCTATATATCCACAAAATTTGTAACTCTGTGTGCATGCGTGAGGTTTTTACAATATTGTTTATCGCACGTTTGCACGATAAATTATAGTCGTTCGGTAATCGAACAGGAGACAAATCCAGGGGGAAATAACTTGTTTAAATAAAGTGTCGATAGCTCGCGAAATATTGAGAAATAAGCGAGGAAATAATTCAAATAATGAGAAATAAATTAAACAATAAGAAATAGCTTAATTTGACATAACTGAAATAACGTGAAATAAAATAATTAAATAATTTGATTGTGATAAAAAAGAAGAATAATGCGTCAGTCAAATTCTGAGTTATTGAGTCCCCCTCGAGACAAATTTTTTATTCCAAATATCTCATTTAAGATTGTAACATACGTTCTAAGCTTCTGTCTCTGATAAAAAGTATAACGTCATATATATAATAAAATATGATTTCCCAAACACAATTTGACTCCATGATCCTCGTATCTCGTCTCATTAATGCAGTCAGTCCTAACAATCCTATTGCGAAATTGTGATATAACACATGGTTATAAAAATCTATAGTTTGAAACGCTTTGTTCCTACAGTATAGAGGACATACGTAAGACGTAAGACGTAAGACGTAAGAGAAGAGAAGATAAGAGTAGCGCAACGGCTAAGTAGCGTCGCGTCGCGTCGCGTCTCGTCGCTTCCATTCGGTTCCGCGGGTCGGATAGAGAGTTGATTGACCCTGGTCTACCTAAGCGGGGAATAATAATTGGGGGAAGACAAGGAGTGGTCGAGAAGAAGAAGAGAAATCTGGTGCTCGGTTTATCGGGAACGCATGAAGGTACAGGAGCAGGAGGTGCGCCACGTGCGCCGTGTCTCAAACTCGAGGACGCGGTCGCGGGGAACCGGCGACGAAAGCCCGACCGCTTCGTGTTCCCCCACCAATATCGTTCCTACAGGTCTTCACAGCCCGAACGGTCCCAGGGCACCGTTGGAAACTTGCCATTTTCACTGGAAGGTCTCGAACGAACTTATCCCTACTTTTCGCATTTTATCACCCGTACAGTTTCCTCGTTTAACCTTCGCACTCACACTGGGTGGAAACAACCCGTCGAATTTTCAGCTAAATCGTTCAATCTACAGACTCTCTACAGACATGATCACGATTTTTTAAAAATTTTCTTCAATCTCGTGTTCAAAGCATGTTTCGTCATTTTCTCTTCATCCGCATCGGACGGATGGTTTTCTCACGATCCTCGATTTTACATTGGACTCGGTCGAATCCAACAACTGTGACCTTCCGGTAATTCCCCGGCAGTGTGACTGCGAAGAGTTGAGGCGATCACTAGTCGATTATTTGACCGACTCGTTGTCGGATATTTCGATTAAACATCGTCATTGCGTGAAACGAGGATGACAATCAATCATAAAATGAGACAATTATCTCACAATCAGTCAAAAAATCAACTAGGGAATCCACCTTGAGTTTGACGCCTCTATGGATTATTTAGACTCGTTTTCTACTTTTTTGGAAACAAAAAATGTCCATTCTTGGTAAAAGGTGGACTTGACAGAGGTGTCCCTGGTACTCGATGACAACGAATCGAGTAATATTCCTCGACAGTGATTTACCGCGATGATA